>MU228148.1:153932-182656 GCA_018584345.1 Thuja plicata | reverse complement strand
ACTACTTGAGAGATAAACATATAGAAATTTTAAAATTTAGATTATTCTATTTAAGTAAAAGAATAAAAATTCAAAATATAATTATTCGATAATAATTATAATTTTAATAAGACAAATAATTATAAATTAAATTATTTCTACTAACTTATTATTTGTAACTCCATAGAAAGATGTAAATGAATAATAAAATAAAATAAAATCTAAAAAATAAAATAGAATAAATTAAATGCAATATCAAAATATATTGAAATCAAAACAAGAAATATGTATATATCAATTACCAAATCTATTTATACATATAATATATAATTATATATAGCTCTATTATTAGTTAAAAAAACAAAATATCATTAGTAATTCTACTTCCAACATATCTTAAATGTGTCTACATAAATAGGACGCATGGGTTGGTTTATGCAAAAATATCAAAGCATAGACTAGGCACATAGACTATTTGGCATAATGTGGATAATCTTCCATAGGCTGAAAAATGGCTCATAATAGCTTGGACAACTACTATTTAATTTTATGGGGCAAATACTTTAGGATGACAAAGTGGCAATTTTCTTTGGACAAAACTTTAGGATATGGAGTGACAAATTGTTTGAAAACTAATTATTAATAGTTATTTTAAAAAAAATTTCACCAAAGTGAAATGTTAGGAATACATCGAATAGCTTATGACAAGTGAAATAAATGATGAATTTTTAAACTCAAATAAAGTTAAAAATAGAAATCACATTTTATGCTCCCCTTGCAGAAGTATGGGTATCCTTTTTGCACGACCATTGGTCTCACCTTTTTTTGGTTGCTTAGGATACCTTGGTAGAAAGCATGTTGATGTGGCCTTGAAACCTTAGTTATAAACATGAGACTTGCCAAGTAAGATGTTGTAAAAAATTAGGAGTGATTTAAAATTTCCACGTAAGTTTTGGAGAAGTGTGAAGTTAGGGTGCTCAACTACTGAGTACTCTCCCATACATGACAAGAAAATTGTTGAAAAACAAGACAGAAAAAAAACAAAGATAACATCAAATCATTTTCCAATAAATTTACTAAATAAACACATCTCAACCACAAAGAACTAGGGGAAGCATGCCAATAGTTGTTATACCTAACTTTGTGCACCCACACACTCTAAACTATACATTGGATTTTTACAAAAACAAATTGGTTTTTATGTGACTTATTTGTTTAGAAATTTTTTTTTGGCTTTTAGGTAGTAACAATGCTCAATGTAGAATTCTCTACTAGGCCCGTTTGGTAGCTGGAATATGCCTGGAGCAGGCATTATCTAATTCCTAGTTTTGTTTCTTCCATGTTTGTGTCCATCCAAAAAAATTGGAATTGGAATTTTGAAATTCCAAGTTTGCCCCAAAATGGGCATATGCATCTTCCACCCAAATAGGTGGAATTGGAATTTCGAAATCCAATTCCAATTTTTATAAAACCAAATTTAATATCTTGTCGGATCCATGACTTCTCCAAACCTTCATTCTGAAACACATTGGTCTATTATATTGCTATATACACATAGGTGTGTCTATACACACACATATGTGTGCATATATATATATATATATATATACATGTGTATATACACACACACATGTGTGTGTGTATATTCATACTTTGCTATATACATACATGTGTGTATATACATAGGTGTATATATACACATGTGTGTATATAAATATGTGTATATATACACATGTGTGTATATACACACATATATACATGGGTATGTATACATATACACATGTGTGTATATATATTCAAATAAATTAAGAAATAAACAATTAAAAATCCTTATGCATCTTCTCAGTCATCTTCCGGGTGAACCAAACGGGTCCAGCCCATATTCCAGAAATCATTTTCAGGATAAGTATCTTCTAGAATTGTAGCATCTTCTAGAATTGATTATATCTAGCATTTGGTATTCTAGCACCCAAACGGGCCCGCCAGGCCCCGTTTGTTTCTAGGAATTGACTAGGAATTGGCATACCCGCATGCTAGTATTGTCGAATTCAGTGTTTGGTTCCAAAATGAAAAATATTTTGGGCCTTTTTGAGCATTCTACAATTCCCCCTTAGGACCTGTAATTGGAATTGAGAGTATTATTTTGGTAAGGAAAATTCATTCCCATTTTTGTGTTAATATTATATTGCTATATATATATATATGTGTGTGTGTGTGTGTATACACATGTGTATATACACATGTGTATATATACATGTATGTATATATACATATGAGTGCATATATACACATGTATATATATACATATGTATATATATACATGTGTGTATATATACATGTGTGTATATATACACATGTGTATATATACATGTGTGTATATATACACATGTGTATATATACATGTATGTATATATACATATGAGTGTATATACACACATGTATATATAGTATAGATACATGTATGTATATATACACATGATTATATATACACACATGTATATACACATATGTGTGTATATACACACACATATATATATGTGTGTGTGTGTGTGAATATACGTGTGTATGTATATACATGTGTGTGTATATACCCTTGTGTGTATATACATGTATGTATATACACACACATGTGTATATACATATACATATGTATATACATATACATATGTATATACATATATGTGTGTATATGTGTATGTGTATATATGTGTATATGTGTGTATACACACATGTGTGTATGTGTGTATATATATACACATATGTGTATATGTGTATACATGTGTATATGCATACATGTATGTGTATATACATACATGTGTATATATACATGTGTGTATATACACACACATGTGTATATACACACACACAAGTGTGTGTGTATACACACACATGTATGTGTGTGCATATACATGTGTATATATACACACATGTGTGTGTGCGTGTATATATACACACATGTGTGTGTATATGTGTGTATATATGTATATGTGTGTATATGTGTGTGTGTGTATATGTGTATATGTGCAAAAACAAAATTCCAATTCCAATTCTATTTGTGTGGAACCAAACGTAGAATTTGCATCTTCTCAGTCATCTTCCAGGTGAACCAAACAAGACAAGCCCATATTCCAGAATTCATTTTGAGAATAGCAGAATTCCAGAATGGATTCAATTCTAGAATTGGCAATTCCAACATGTACAAATTCCACGAAACAAATAGGCCCCGAGGAATTTCCCTCCTCTGGGGCACATTCTTCTTTAGAGACTGGCTCGTCATCCTTCATTAAATTTGTACCTTTGTTATCCTTTTTCTAGTAAATGAATTGAGTGCCCTTTACCTAGGCTCACCTCCTATTTGTTATCATCTTCTTTAGCTCCCTCCTTCTCATAGTCATGTTCATCTAAATCAATGGTAAGATTTTTTTTTTATCTTAGCCCCTTTGTTCTCAACCTTCTTAGATTTTGAGGAGTGGGTTTTGGGCTAGAGGCTCTTCGGTCATCGATGTCAACCATTGTTGGTGTGGCATTATTGTCTAAATTTAAAAGATTTATTGTTTGAGGGAATGATTGATAAAGAAGATTTGAAAGGAAGGGTCATGATTATTATGGGGGTTATGACATTAATTAAGGAAGAAGATTTATTTCCAAAAGGCTAGAATGTGTAGACATTGATTGATGAAGAAGATTTGTTTTTGGAAGGTTGAAGTGTGCAAGGTTGAAGTGTGCAGGTGTATAGTTGGAAAATGGAAGCACTTCCATGGTAGACTGGTTTAGCCTTCCGAGTAAGTAGTTTGGGGTCATATCAAGAACCTTGAATGGGTTCCTGACTTTGACCTAGCTTTCCCCCTATTCTGCCCCTACTTCCACTTCTTTCCAACCTAATTTTTGCATCCTGGACTGCAGCTCTGAAATCTTTGACCTCAGGGTCAGGGTCAACCTTTGGGTCTATGTCGACCTCAACCCTGACCTAGGTCAAGGTCAACCTCGACCCTGACCTAGGTCAAGGTTGACCTTGACCTTGACCCAGGGTTCAAATCTCAGGGTCCCACAATTTCTGGATGTCAGTCTTTGCAAAAGTTGTTTCCCGCTTCCAAGTCAGCTATTTCGGGCTTCGAAGCGTCAATTCCTAAATTATATTTAATATAAGTCCTCTCCTAAGGGTAAAGGCTTTAATGGGAATTTAATTGTCCTATGTCAGCCTCCTTAGAAGATTGTGCCCTAATTTTATATAAAAGGGAGCCTTTCTCCTCTCATTTTCTCTAAGTCCTCTATTGAAGCCTAAGCATCCTTAAGCAATTGAGAAACATCATCAAGTGAAGATTAAAGCAAGCTAAGGAGAAAGAATTCAAGCAATCATTCATCCATCCTCAAGCATTCTAGCATCTATTTTCATGAAGGAGATCCATTGGAGGCCATTGAAGGATTCAAGCTACATAGTGCCCTTTTGGTGATCTCTCCATCCACCTTCTTCCAAGCCTCTTCCAAATCAAGAACTTATTCAAGACTTGGTGTTGGAGATCTATAAGAAATTGATTGAAGACATCCTACATCCTACATTCTAGATCCATTGGTGCATACATACTTGTGGATTCAAGGATTCGAATCCTCCACAAGGACTTTTACAAGAAAGGTGAATTTAGACATTTACTTGGTTTACTTCTGCCATTTCAATTATATATATTTGAGGTTAATTCCAAAACTAGGGTTTGACCAAGGAAAACCCCTCCCCCCCAAAAAACAAACCACTTTCTCTTGTAGGTATAGGTTCAAGACTACAGATTTGGACTCAGATCTAGATACCCTTTTCGACAAACTTTCAGGATCTGCGAACAGATTTTCTGTCGAACCTATGTAGGTCAAGGTCGACATTATTGGGTCAGGGTCAACATTTGTGGGTCAAGGTCAAAATTTTTCATAAGACAGAGTTAGATCAGAAAAATATTTCTGGGTTTTTTTCATCTCTACATTCTGGTTCCGGATCATACTTCAGTTTTTCCAGAAATAGAGTATAGACCCCAGAAAAAAAAATTCTTTGATCTACAATATTTCAAGGTTAGTGTATTTCTCCTATCCATTTCAATTCAAATCTTTAATCATTCTAAATCTATCACACATTCGTTTCCATAAAATGGGGAATTTAAGACTTTCCTCTTTGCTCTCATTTCCAAATGATTGATTTATTTGTTTATTGATCCTTTTTGGGTTGATCAATTTGGATTTTTCCTTTGTGCATCTTGGGATGGAAGAGGAATATCTTATCTTTCCCCCATAGATTTCAAATGTTACATTTTATATGTTACAGCAGGAACGAATATTTGAAGATCTTATTACAGAATGACTTGGAATGATGGAGGCTTCCAACTCTAGACTTCGTGACTAATTATTTTAAATATTGCACTAGCATGTGCATAGGTTCCCAATTTGATTAAGTAACAGAGATTGATTATGTTATTTGGTTGACAATAAGGTTGGTTGTCAAGATGGATTGAGCAAGCTTGGAGAATGACTTGCATTTCTCCATAGAGGGTTTTCAAGGTATGTAGTTTGGTGGGACTTGGTTAGATGGTTTGTGTGTTTTAGTTCAGATATCTTGTGTTGGTTCGCTATGTAGGTATAGATTTGTTGTCACCTGTGCTATTTTATTGTTTGTGTTGGTCTCTTACCGACTCAACTATTTACAGTAACTTGATTTATGTTGGATGGGTCTGGATATTGTTTAGGGGGGTGATAAGTGGCTTAAAATGCTTTTTCTATGTCATGATATGCTTTAGACAACATATTATGCTTTGGAGAATGTCTTTTGGGTAGACTAATAACCTGCTTTTAATGCTTTTCACACATTATCTTATGGGTCAAGATTTGGAATTGGTTGTGGTACTCATGAATTAACTAAATTTCTTGGAGAAGATCTTTTGGGATGTATTTGGGTCCTCTCTACCCTATAAAGTGGACCAACGGCTAATCTCCATGCAAAATGCACCAAAGACACACAAAAACAAAAAACAAAAAAAAAGTCTTTTTTTCCAGATTTGAAAAAACACATTGTTTTTTTTTGCAATTGTTTTATGGTTTTCCACTACAAAATATGTAGATCATGAAGAAAAAATGTTGAAAGTTTCACAAAAATCCATTGTGTTTTCTACTTTTTGAAATTTGGTCATTGGTGCATTTTGCATGGAGAATAGTCGTGTCTAGCCATGTTGAGTGTTTTTATTTGTGGTGGTCGACCTTTTATATATAATGCCTATTTTTTGTGGTCAACCTTATTAATATGTCCGATGAATAATTCATTGTATATTTTGATGGTAATGGGTGAAATTGGTAAGAGAATGTGTGGTGTGAAGATAAATGTGAAATTTGTATGAAGACTAGTTCCAATGAACAAGGTAGCACAAAGAAGATATTTGTGGGATTAGACTGAAGACTATCAAGAAATTAAGTTACGTCAGTGACTTTATATTTTTTGTTCATTGAGGATTAAGTGTAATCCTTAGCAGTATGCCTAAATTGATAGGGATAGTGAGTTCCTTGGATTTTAACCTAAAACATTATATTCAAGTTGTTGATATAGTGAGTAGATCTATCACCGTGGTTCTTCTCACTTTGGGCTTTCCATGTAAATTTGATGTTCTTATGTATTAATGTGCATTTGAAATCTTTATTCTATTTTATGTTTGTTGGTTAATAGATTTATCCTCAATAAATCTTATAAATGAATGACTCTATTAACCCCTTTGGCAAGGACCAAATTGAAACCAACAATTCGGTGAACTACTCACAGTTAACCCTCTGAATTAATGTGCAACTCCCTATAAGATCTTCAATGAATTTAAAGAAAAAAATAAATAAATTTATAATGATACTTTTACCAAAAAATAGTAAAGGCTACAACCATCCTTTCATAATCATGACATGAATGTGAATCATACATTATTTACATATTCAAAGCACACATACTTAGTTCTAATTTCGATCACTTAAACTAGTATAAAATCACACACCAATGTAATTCATCCATATTCATGATCGAATCATCAAAGAAGAAAATGATTGGTGCACTCGAAAAACAAATCTTCACAGAGATTTATCCACCAAATTCCAAACACATAGATTTGAAATCGCAATAACCATCTATTTCATTCACAAATAAAAGTCTTCTTTTCAATTTGTGTACATGAAAAAAATCAAAATTCTAGTCTATGAGTTTATCAAACTTTAGGACCTTTCAAATGTCTTAACAAAACATACTTATAGCTTGTAGGGCTAATTGTCTTTAAAACCATGGTAAATTAACTCCAGTCGGGAGTAAAAGAAATAGTTTACGATAACCAAATGATAACTAAGAAAAGCATAAATCTAGGAATCCAAAATAGGAGAGCTATGATCTTGCAACACAATTAGGGTTGAGGTGATGTTGTGGAGCACTTTGATTGGTCTTGCCCAGTTGAATTGACACGTTGGTTCCTCCACCCGATGTGTGTTGTAGAGAAGTTGAGGATATCCTGATAATTCAAAAGCCAATATGTATTATCCTTTGCTTCCTAACTTCTTTATCTTTTCTCACCTGTGCCACCTTTTCCCTGTGAGTCTCCAATTGGTCTAGACAAGTGGTTAACATGGACTCAATTCACGCCACTCTAGTGACATCTTCAATCGTTGAGGACATAGTTTCCTTGAAAAACTATATTTTTTCGTTGAAAGTTTTTATCATAGCATTAGAACCTTCTATAGTTTGTCCATCCTCTTTTAGGAGCTAGATATAGATGCACTTTGAGTCTTTTTGCATCATACTCATAAGTTCTATTAACTCCTTTAATAGTTTGGTCGATTCCTTGTGTCCTTGTTTAATAATGGAATTCCTTCGTTCAATGTTTTACTTGGAGACGTAAAGTACATTGTCATCCAAGCCTACTATGGGTTTCTCTGCAAAGAATTTTATTATTCCATACTTTTGCACATCATTCATTTGTGTAGCTACCACTATCCATTTAGTCTCCTCTTTCTTCCAGGAGGCTATCTTCACCTCTAGTTCTTTCTCACCGTAATGACATTTTCATAAACTTTACCTAAATTATTAATTTAATCAGTACCCTCCTGTATCACAGATTCTAGCCAGTCATTGAAGACTTCTATAATAATCTGACTCCTTTGTATCTCATCCAACAATTTCTGGTTTACTGGAGATTTGGGATAGAAAGATAGAGGCATTTGTGAAAGAGGTTGTGGGCTTAGATTATGTATGGCATCTATGTATTCCACAATTTGTCGCACAATTTTCTTTGGCTCTTTGTTTTCCTTCTTATCTTTCCAAATTCTGGAAAGCATCCTCTTAATAGAGGCCTCCAAGTGTTTGGCATCAACAAATCTTGATATGGGTCACATATCAACTTTTTCAACCAGAAAATCTTTGGTTGAAGCATCTTCTAAATCTATACCAGTTATGGGCCTTGCTACCTCTACCATCCAATGCCCTAAGTATTCATTGAATTTTATCATGGCTTTCATTTTGAGCTTCGTAGACTTCGGTGTCTTCCCAAGACACTTTCTCACCATGTCCTCCGTTGGTATTGAAATAGGTACTACACTACATTACTTACTGATGGAAACCTCTAACCATTTTGGATAACTTGTAGAACTATATTTCGTCAGAGGTGTCTGAGTGTTGATTGGATCCAATACGGCCATGACACTTATAGGATATAGATTTTCTTTCAATTGTTTCTCTATCTCGACATTCTTTGTCGCAGGGGTTTCTGGGACTTGACTCTCCATTACTTTAAAGACCTCTTCAATAGAGTCTAAATCCACAACCACTTTTTCTTCTGCAATTCTTGTGCTCTTACTTTTACTCCTAGAATGAGTGGTGCGTACAATTGACTAGTTCAAAGAAGACTTTGATTTCTTAATTGGTGCTCCTTCAATTTTTACTTTTATGGTACCTACAATAGGTCAATATCAATAGATTTATCAGTAGAAATAGAGGGGGTTTGTGGGATAGAACCAACATGTGTATTAGCATGGGCCTTGGAGCTATGAATCAATGTCTCCCCAAGTCTAGGGTTCCTTATCCATTTCTCTGTTCTTCTAATCACTAGGAAGGTCCTGGCTTGAACATTGTCTTCTTCTTTCTTTTCCCAATCAATTTGTGGAATGGGCAACCCTTGAACCTTTACTTTGTACTAAGGATCTAATACATCTTCTCATTCTTCCTCATTAATTCCAGATATTTTCATCCCCAAATTTAAAGTGATAATTTGGCAAGTGTGAATCTTGACCACGTTCTCTTCCTGACTTCAAACTCATCACCACAATTATCCCAATAGTCCTCTAATCGGGGTATATGATTGATTAACCCTATTGCGACATTCAAGTGGGCCAGAGCACAACCTATTGGAAATGGGTTGAGTAACTAAGAGGGAAAGGGTGAATCAGTTACCACAAAAAAAATCCAATTCCCTTAGATGTCTTAAACAAACTTATCACTGTTACTTGGTCATTAAAGATATTTTGTTGTTACTCGGTTAACAAAGAAAACTTAAGATATTAACTATGATTATCCTTTAGTGATTAAGTGTAGAAACATAAATCATAAATCAAATAACATGTACACAGATGACACCAAGATTTGACATGGAAACCTAATTTGGGAAAACCACCAATCACAACTAGTTACTATTTTTCACTCTTCTAGAGTGAGCCATGTTAGGAGTCAACCCTGTTAAAGGTTACAATACACACTATTAGGTGTGACTCTGTTAGAGGATTTAATCACCCTATAAGGAGTGGCCTTGTTAGAGTTATTCAAACACTTCAATGTAGAAATGTCACCTTGTGAGAGGATTTATGAAAGACTGTTAAGTCTACTCTGTAAAGAGATTTGGATCACTGCTACACTTGTTAGAGAGTAACAATGGATTGACCTGGTTGATGAAGAAACTATCTTTTCTAATTTAGATCTTTGTTTTGGTTTTAAAATAGATCCTTACTAATCAAATATTCTATTGCAGCTTCGTCTGGATGTTCTTTCCTTATTCAGAATCCCATCTGATTTTGCCTTCACTCTTCATATCAAAACTCTTCCATATATTGCTGCTTATTACTACTCCACACACATTCAATCCAAAATTGACCTTGTATATATATGACAGGCCTTGTCAAGTCGGCTTGAATAACCTTCTAAATAAATATTAAAACTTAAGTCTGTCGGTTGCATATAACCAATTAAACATAAAATGCTGATGTTGGTCGGATGACACTAAGTGCATAACTTGGTTAGCACTGTAATCCTTCAATGCTTGACTATTACTGTATTGCCCGAGTGAACTTGGTTAGAACTGAAAATCATTTTGGTCTTCTTCAATGCCCGAGAGAACTTGGCATACATTGTCTGTGCTCGGTTTAGGTATAGACATTTGTGTAACATCACTACATTTGTGTATACATCAATGACAATACATAATTGAATAATTGGACCATCAACAACCTCCCTCTTTGGCATTGATGGCAACACAACATGTCATAATACAAAGAATTTTAGAGCAACAGACACAAGAATAAAATTTTATTAATGTCCTTAGCTTCATTCTGGTTCTCATCCAAAAAACTCCCTCTGTCTTCACAATCACTAAAATATAGATTTCTCCCTCTTACATCAATCTTTGTTTCAGATAAAATTTCTCCCTCTATCATCAATAATATTTTCCTTAATAATTTATTTTGCATGACATCAATAATCTCTCCCTCTTTGACAACCAATGCCAAAGACTCTATCTAATGAATTGTAGTGTACCTGAAGTACTGATTCATATACAATAATCTCTAACAATCTACATAAACATGTTAAATCTATTATGTAGCTCAGTGGATGCATCACTAATCTATCCATTAGTGAGCCTTAGTTAGGGGAATCACTCCTAGCTTTCCTCTAAGATACAAGAATGCATCCTTAGGTAAAGGTTTTGTGAATATGTCTGCAATTTGTTCTTTAGTATTCACATATTCCAACCTTACTTCCTTGTCTTGAACCAATTCCCTCAAGAAATGATACTTTATTGAAATATGCTTAGTCTTAGTATGCATCACATGTTTCTTTGAAATGTTAATAGCACTAGTATTGTCATAGTAGATAATAACTGGTTCTTTGATTTCCTCCTTCATACCTGACAATAGTTGTTTGAACCATATGATATTTGAACAATTTACTACTGTAGCAATATACTTTGCCTCTACTGTAGATAGAGAGATGCAATTTTGTTTCTTGCTAGTCTAGGAGACTAACCTCTTACCAAGAAATAATGCTCCACCACTGGTGCTCTTTCTGTCATCAATACTTCATGCCCAATCAACATCAGTAAAAGTCTTCAAATCAAAGTTTCCTCCTTTCTTATACCATAATGCATACTCTTCAGTACCCTTAAGATATCTCAGAATCCTTTTGATAGCCATCAAATGATTCTCTCTAGGATTGGTTGAAAACCTTGTGACAATACCAATTACTAATGCAATATTAGGTCTAGTGTGAACAATATATTGAAGTTTACCAATCATGGATCTGTAGGTAGTCTGATTTACCTCCGTTGAGTCATCATCCTTAGACAACTTATGTCAAGTAGACATAGGTGTCCCAACTATTCTGGAATATTCCATTCCAAATTTTTTTAGTATCTCTTTGATGTATTTAGATTGGGTAATGTAGATACCATACTTCATCTGATGAACTTGTAAGCCAACAAAGAATTTGATTTCTCCAAACATAGACATCTTGAATTCCTTATTCATAGCTTCGAAGAATGCTTTGCATAAATCATCATATCCAGTAAACATTATCTCATCAACAAATATCTCTGCTAATAGTATCTTGTTCCGAGGTCCTTCTTTGATGTACAAGCTACTATTGTCATTAGTTCTCTAAAATCCAATACTTACTAGGTAACCATGCAATCTTTCATACCAGACTCTAGGAGATTGCTTCAGTCCATACAAGGCTTTGTGCAATTTGCAAACCATATTCCTTTTGTTAGGATCAACAAAACCTTCAGGTTTCTCAATGTAGACTTCCTCTTATAGAATTCCATTCAAGAATGTAGATTTTACATCCATTTGGTATACCTTGAATCCTTTATGTGTTTCATGTGCCAGAAGAGTTCTAAATCCTTCAATTCTTGCAACAAGAGAAAAATTTTCTCCATAATCAATACCCTCTTCTTGAGCATATCCTTTACACTAATCTTGCTTTGTTTATGGAAACTTCACCTTTTTCATTCATCTTGTTTCTAAAAACCCACTTAGTACCAATCACATTCTTGTCTTTTGGTCTAGGTACAAGAGTCCAGGTTTTGTTCTTTTCTATCTGATCAATCTCTTCATTCATGGCTTCTATCCAACTTTCATCATTCAACGCATCTTTAATGGATCTAGGTTTAAATTTGCTAAGAAAACATGTACCTTTAATTTTGTTCCTTGTCATTATACCTTCTGTCTTATCTCCAATTATTTGCTTAGGTGCATGATGACTTCTGACATATTTGGAAAGTATAGGTTCCTTCCTCTTTGATTCTGGGCTTTTTCCACTTGGTTCACCATGTTCAAACATTTTGTTATGCTCTTCCAACTGATACTCGGGTTCCACTATCTGAGACTTGGGCACCTCTGTTTGAGACTCGGGTGCCTCTTTCTGTGGCTTGGTTCCCTCTGTCTGTGACTCAGTTTCTTCAGTCTGAGACTCGATTTCTTCAGTTAGCAGCTTGGATTGCATAGGTTGCAACAAGGTTTGTGCTGATGAATTATGTGGTTGACATGGTTTTTATCCAATCGCTATTGCCTATGTCTTAGGTATAGTATCAAGTTCATAATACACAAAGTTTATGTAGTCCTCAAGCTCTTTACTACTTTGTTTGTCACTTCTCTCTACAAACTCATCAATATTTACATATACACTTTCTATGACTTTATGAGTAGCAAGATTCAAACACTTATATGCTTTGCTTTTACAGGAGTAGCCTAGGAATATACCTTCATCACATTTTACATCAAATCTTCCATTTCTTGCTTCCTTCAAGATGTAACATTTACTTCCAAATACTTTCAAATAATGAACATTGGGTTTATAGCCATACCATAATTCAAAAGGTTTCTACTCTGTACCTTTCTTCACTTGAACTCTATTCAAGGTGTGAATTGCAGTGCTGATAGCTTCCTTCTAGTATTTGGTTTCAACATTCTTTTCAATCATCAAGGTTCTTGCACAATCCATAATAGATGTGTTTCTTCTTTTTGCTATCCGATTTTGTTGTGGTGTACCTGGGGAAGATACTTGTCTCTTGATTCCTCTTTCATTGTAGAATTCATTAGAAATGAGTTCACCTCCTCTATCAAATCTTAGGAATTTAATTTTCTTTCATGTTTCCTACTCAACTATGGCAGGCTACCACTTAAACTTCTTAAAAGCTTCTGATTTTTCTTTGAGAAACATAACAGTCATCATTCTGGAATGGTCATCAAAAAATAGAAAGAAATAATTCTCTCATGTGTAACTTGTTGTTCCAATTGGTCCACACAGATCAGTATGCACTAACTCTAAGACTTCTTCAATATTGTAATTCTTGCTCTTGAAACTAGTTTTGTCCATCTTCCCAATTTGACATTGTTTGCATATTGCCAATTCAGGTTTCTTCAGAATAGGAATACCTCTTACTCTTTTGTTCTTTCTTATGTTGACCAGGTTATCAAAATTCACATGACACAACCTTTTATTCCATAACCAGCTTTCTTCTATTGGTGCAATAAAACATGAACTTTCAGTGAGATCAAGATAGAATAGAATACCTTTTGTTTGCCTGCCAGCTCCAACTAGGTTTCCCTTACCATCCAGGAGCTTGGCCTTACCATTCATGAATTCTACCTTGAAACCAATGGTATCCAGTTGCACCACACTTAGTAGATTATGCCTTAGTCCTTCAACCCAATAAACATTATCACATTTGATTCCTTCTGTTAGAGAAATACAACCTTTACCTTTCACATAGCAAGGTTCATCATTCCCAAAACTGACACTCCCACCATCATAGTGCTCAAGATGTTCAAACTTTGTTTTATCACCATTCATGGGGTGAGAAAAACCACTATCAATTATCCAAGTGTCATTTTTGCTAATATGAGAGTAAAGTGCAGTCTTTTCATTACCTTCATTTCCTAACTCATCCTTAATAGAAATGTAAACCATTTCATCTTTATCTTCATCACTATCAAAATATTTTGCAATATAACAAGATTTCTTACCTTTGTCCTTGTAGCTTTTATATATTTTGAAATATTTCTTGACTTTGTACTTGTTGAACTTTCTCTCACCTTCTTCTTCTTTGTTTGGACACTTAGCAGTAATGTGACCAACCTCATCAAATGAAAATCAAATCAATGGTATTCTTCCTTTGTACTTTCCTTTGGCAGATCTCTTTGCAAGTAATGCTTCAATGATTTCTAGATATTCATCATCAGAATCATCATCACTATCACTGTCAATCTATTTTCCTTCTGAGTTTCTGTCCATCTTACCAAGGTTTAATTTAGCTTTGAATGTAGACTCAAATTTGATAGGATTAGGAGAATAATTGTCAAAATTGTCCAACTCAAAAGTTGTTATCCTTCCAACCAATGTGTCTAGAGTTATATCATTACTGTACCACATCTCTCGAATAGCTGAAAATCTAATTGAATAGATAGGAAGTAAAGTTCTCAATACCTTACTAACACTATTTTGTCTTCAATTTCTCCATCGACAACTCTGATGGCACTGACATGTTTCTTGATTCTTTCACTGTATTTTGTAATGTCTTCTCCTTCTTTCATTTTAACCTGATCAAACTAACCTCTGAGACTTTCTTCTTTGGCTCTCTTTACATTGTCATCTTCTCCATGTATATCATGTAGTTTCTTCCACATATCATAGGCAATAGGGTTGTCCTTGACTTCATCAAATTCATAATAGCTGAGTGAAGAAGCTATATCAATCATCATTATGTTATGATTATTCATGTCCACCATCTGATCCATAGACATAGGTCTCAGTGGTTCTACATTCTTGTGATCCAAGAATTGCAAACCATTATCTCCAATAGTAGATAGATGTAGCCTTATCAAATCTTGCCATGCAGCAAAGTTGTCTTTGTTAAGCTTGGGGATCTCCCTTCTGTAAGACATCTCTGATCTTTAGCTAAGGCCTTGAAACCTTCCCTGAAAGCACCAAATTATCAGATACCAATTGTTGGAATTGGGTTGAGTAACTGAGAGGGGAGGGGTGAATCAGTTACCACAAAAATAAATCCAAGTCCCTTAGATGTCTTAATCAAACTTATCATTGTTACTCGGTTAGTAAAGATATTCTATTGTTTCTCGATTAACAAAGCAAACTTAAGATATTAACTATGATTATCCTTTAGTGATTAAGTGTAGAAACATAAAGCATAAAGAAAATAACATGTACACATATGACACCAAGATTTAAGGTGGAAACTTAATTTGGGAAAACCACCAATTGCAACTAGTTACTATTTTTCACTCTTCTGAAGTGAGCCATGTTAGGAGCCAACCGTGTTAAAGGTTACAATACACACTGTTAGGTGTGACCCTGTTAAAGGATTTAATCACCCCGTAAGGAGTGGCCTTGTTATAGGTCTTCAAAAACTTCAATGTAGAAATGTCACCTTGTGAGAGGATTTATGAAAGACTGTTAAGTCTACTTTGTAAAGAGATTTCGATCACTGCTACAATTGTTAGAGAGTAACAATAGATTGATCTTATTGATGAAGTAACTATCTTTGCTAATTCCGATCTCTTTTCTGGTTTTAATCTAGATCCTTACTGATTAAATATTCTATTGCAACTTTGTCTGGATGTTATGTCCTTAATCAGAATCCCATCTAATTTTTCCTTCACTCTTCATATCAAAACTCAGCCATATATTTATGCTTATTACTACTCCAAACACATTTAATCCAAACTTGACCTTGTATATATATGATAGGCCTTGTCAAGTCGGCTTGAATAACCTTCTAAATAAATAATAAAACTTAAGTCTGTCGGCTGCATATAACCAATTAAACATAAAATATAAACTATTGTTGGTCGGCTAACACTAAGTGCATAACAGTTAAATCTGTAATTCTTCAATGCACAACCGTTACTGTATTGCCCAAGTGAACTCGGTTAGAACTAAAAATCACTTTGGTCTTCTTCAATGCCCAAGAGAAATTGGCATACACTGAGTGTGCTCAGTTTAGGTATAGACATTTGTGTAACATCACTACATTTGTGTATACATCAATGACAATACACAATTGAATAATTGTCATCAACATAACCTCTACTATAAAACTTGAGTTTGGCTGTGTATCACTATAGATTTAAAAAAAATTTCAATTCTGATACCACATTCAAAGCATCTAAAATAGATTTACAACTGTAGTGACCCAATTCAACCGGGAATATCACACCCAAATTTCTTTTTGTACCAAACCTTTTATCAATATAAGCTAGCTGTCTACAAACTTCAATTAGTAAATGGTTGTCTAGGGCATATTTGGGTAATCTGAATGGTTCACCTTCCAAGCCTCCAACTCTAATATAGGTAAATTTATGGAATTGTATGAAATAGTTTCCAAATATGCTCACAAGTTGAATGGCTTCTTCCATCATTCTCCTATGTGCATTCCCTTGCAACTCATAAACAAGCATTCCTACAAAGACATCATTCACCCTCCTAAAATTCTAAAAGAAATTTTGTTGTTTCAAATGAGGATAATATTCATAATTTTTCATCCCCTCAACCCAGGGTTCATGATACAAACCTTTACAATCCCTCATACATGTTAAAATATAGAAAAGATTTGAACACATATAAAATCCCTTCATTCCAGTAAAATTAATTATCCCGTCATGCAATTTTTCTACAATTACTTTAGCCCAGTCTAAGTATTTATCACCTTTGAGAAAGACTTGTATAAATAAATGTATAGTCGATAAATGGAAGCACTTCCATTGTAGACTAGTTTAGCCTTTTGATTAAGTGATTTTGGGTCATGTCAAGTGCCTTGAATGTGTTTCTGACTTGGATCTGGCTTTTTCCCCTATTCTGCCCCATTTCCCACGTTTTCCAGCCTGTTTCTGGCATCCTAAACTGCAAACTGGGATTTTGGCCTCAGGGTCAAGGTTGACCTTTTGGGTCAAGGTCAACCTTTTTGGTCAAGGTCAACATTTTTGGGTCAAGGTCGACCTTTTTGGGTAAAATTCTAGATTTCCATGATTTTCAGATCTCGGGCTTCGAAAAAGTTTAATTCCCTCTTTAGGGTCGGCTGTTTCGGTCTTTGAAGCAACAATTCTTAAATTATATTTAATATAGGTCCACTTCTAAGGGTATAGGTCTAATGGGAATTTAATTCTCCTATGTAGGCCTCTCTAGAAGATTGTGCCCTAGATTGCTATAAAACGAAGCCTTCTCCTCTCATTTTCTCTAACCATGAAATCATAAGGCACTTGAAGCAAGCAATAATCCATTGAAGCAAGCATCTACTCTCAAGAATTCAAGCATTTCTCAATCACTCACTTCATCAAGTAGATCCATTGGTAGCCATTGAAGGATTCAAAGCTCTATGGAGCTCTCTTGTTGAAGATTTTTCCATCCACATTCCTCCGAGCTTCTTCCTATTCCAAGATAGATTCAAGATTGGTATTGAAGATCTACATGAAATTGATTTGAGGCATCCTACATTATAAATTCTACATCCATTTGGTGCATACATACTTGTGGATCCATGGATTCGAATCCACCGTAAGGGCTTCTATACAAGCAAGGTGAATTTGTTTATTTACTTTGTTTACATATGCAATTTAAATTACATTATAAGGTTAATTCCAAAACTAGGGTTTGACCAAGGCAAACCCCTCCCCACAACAAAAAAATCATTTTTCTTGTAGGTACAGGTTCAGGACAGTGAATTAAAGTGCAGATCTGGATACCCTTTTCGGCAAACTTTCAGGATCCACAAACAAATTTTTTGTCGGAGCTGTGCAGGTCTAGGTCAACTTTTTTGGGTCAAGGGTGACATTTTGGGGTCAAGGATGACATCAACCCTGACCTAGGTCAAAATTGGAAATTCTAGGTCAAGGTCGACATTCTCAACTAGGTCAAAATCGACCTTTCTCAGAAAAGAAAAAGATTTCTGGGTTTTGTAGATCTCGCAGTTTCGGTATAGCAATGCAAAAATAACCTATTTTGGAGACCGTCTGACATGGTTTTCAGTAGGTTCTTTTTCAAAGGTAAGTATTTTATTCCATTTTCCTTTGCAATCATTTCCAGATTTACAGTCAAGGTCGACATTCTCAACTAGGTCAAAATCAACCTTTCTTAGAAAAGAAAAATATTTCTGGGTTTTGTAGATCTCACAGTTTTGGTTCAAGATTGTGAAAATCAATTGTTTTGGAGACCGTCTGATAGGGTTTTTGTAGATTATTTTTCTGAGGTAAGTATTTTATTCCATTTTCCTTTGCAATCATTTCCATATTTACACCCCTTATCATAACAATTAAATGTAAGTGGATAATATGTGCATAGGGTCACTTTTATGATCAAACCAACATTGTTCTAAACCCTATCCTATTTTCATCTTACAATAAATACATCCAATCCTACTATTAAATATAGTGTGAGTTACCTTTGACTCTGTTCAACAAAATTACAACATCTCTAATCTCCTTGATGAGGTTCTCCCTGGTGAAAGGCCTTGGCAACCTTGAACCTCCTTTCTGCACATTAATAAGCCAATTTATAGCAATGACACTCCTATACACATTCTTCTTCTCAGAAAAGATAGAGCATGATGTGCTAATTATCCAATCCTGACATGGCTCTTTTTCAGGGATTCTTAGTTCTTCCAAAATTGTTTCTCTATCAAGTTTTACCAACACACTACCTTCGGAGGTCCAAATACACCTATTTTTTGCATCACA
Organism: Thuja plicata; assembly: GCA_018584345.1. Lineage (NCBI taxonomy): Eukaryota > Viridiplantae > Streptophyta > Pinopsida > Cupressales > Cupressaceae > Thuja > Thuja plicata. Next base: position 163,678 of record MU228148.1, on the reverse strand, counting down.
CTTATTCACGCACTCCCAAACTAATTCCAGGAAAGGTGCGACAACAGGGAACACAAATGCCTCTATTAGACCACTTTTCACAAATTTCTCCATCATTGAGGATTCTTCTAGTTTTAGGGCACTTTCTAAAAATTCCCCTAAATTGGATTGGGCTAAAGATGCATCTCCCATCTCTAGTAGTGAGCTTATAAGACAAGAAATATGCCCTAAATTTGGGAGAACTGGCCTCATGATGACTACTTTAAAATTTAATAGACTTCTCCAAAATAAAAGAAGAACTAAGCTATGAAAATCTAAATTCTACTTCTTCATTTTAGAGAAAAGGAATAATGATGCTAGAGGGGATTATCAAAAATTACCTATCGTAGACATAAAATCTCTGCTAGCTTTGAGAAAAAAATTGCATTTACCTCCAGCGCCTTCCTCCTCTTTTAGAAAATTTTGGCTTCATAATGAGAAACTAACTCAAAGCATGTACATATAAAGGTATAAAAATATGAGAAGTAGATCCTCATGCTCTTAACAACTAATTCAATTGTGCAACACAAATCTTAACATGATGGAAATCTTACATCCACATTTATTAAAAATCACCTCCACACGAAGGGATTAAGCCTTAATGATTCCTTTCCATTTTTTAAATTTTAAACCTTTGATATGCTCGGGATATTCCCTTTCATGTGATGCATTTTTTACCTTTTTAGTGCACATTTCACTAGTACATTTGACCCTATTTTTAGACCAACATTTCCGACCAAGATTTACAATGGTTTTGTTTGGTCAGTTGATAGAAGGAAAAAAAAATTCTTTAATCCATTCCTATTTTTGTCTGAGTTACGACAACCATGCCATGTCAGAATTATGACGAACATGGGCATATAACTTTAAAAAAATGGACGTTTTCATTATATTTCATTTTGTCTCAACACAAAGCTGAAGGAGGCCGAATGGAGGGCATCTCCTGATCATAGTACGCAAGTGCATTACCCTCTCACCTACACACCTCAAGATTCCATAGAGCTGAAGGAGGTCAGAAGGAGGGCATCTCACAACACCACCTATATGTGTAGCCCTATCTGATAAAAAGAAAAAAGAAAAACTACTTCTCTCTACCATGAAACTCTTTTCTCTTCTATTTTGTATATGTATGGTTTTTATCATTTTCATGGGTCATTTTCCTCTTCATAGTTTTCTTCAAAGAGGCCATAAGGGTTTGGGTGAATTTGGAGATTTTATAATAGTTTTCTCTAAATGAAAAAATGAGGGCTTTGTTTATATTAAAATTGTGTATCTTTTCCTTAAGCTGGTCATGACTTCAAAGCTATAAAACTCTAGTTTTTGGAAGAATTATATATTATTTAAGTAAATCCACACACTTAAAAACTCCCCCTATGACGAGCATCTCTTTTTTTTTTTCAAATCTTTTCTTCTCTTTTATTTTTCTCCCCCTTTTTACGTCAATGAACAAGGGTTAATTCATCAAAGACTATATACATATTCAAAAGAAAATACCAGTTTCTATGATGTACTGCCGAAGAAAGACTAATTTATCTTTTGAAGGTGGGCGACCCACTTGTCCTTGTAAGGGGAAGAGATGAACTCTAAATTTTTATCCCCCGCAGCCAAAGCCAGAGACCGACTAGTTACCAAAACCAATGTATGCATTAGAGCTAGATCCACTATCTTCTTTCTTTTTCTAGATCGCCTTAACATCTTCCTTCTTGATCTTTTTTGTAGGTTTTATTTTCTTTACTTCATTGGTTCTGTAATATTTTACAATGTGTCCAATTTTGTTGTAATTGTAGCATGTATTGGTCTTCTTGTTTTGTCTTGACTTGTATTAGTTAGCTTTATATCCATATGCATAACATGTATAACAATAACCACTAAAGTTTCTTTTATTTGATTCCCTACATTGATTAGCTTTGTGACCATACCTCTTACAATTATAACATCTACTAGAGTAAGATCTACTATAGAAGACCAATGAAACACCCCAAAACACACACACATCTCTATCTAAATCAATCCCCAAATACATGTATGAGGGTTACAACTTAAAGAGATTTGTAAAGGAGCTAGAAGCATTCACAATACAACAACTATACACATTATCAACAAAGCATGCAATCTAGAAATAGAGAAAAATACATTAACATACAAAGACAAGATAATTTGCACAAGATAGCTGAATCGAAGAAGAGGTAAAATATATTATTTCATTAATGCAAAGGTAAGATAATATTTATAGTTGAAGAACATAATTCTATGAGAGAAATGAAGGGAGAACCCATAAGTACATATGTTTCAAACTTTATTTTATAGGTCAAGCAAAACTCTAATATGCATTTTAAATTCAAAACCCTAACTCTACTAGGGTTTGTTTAAATTACAAATAGATCAAGAAAATCAAATCAAAGATGTAATCCTCGTGTGAAAATTTGATCTTCTAGAAGTAAAGGATGTTTGAAATGAATGTGGTTGTAGTTGATGAAGAAGAGCTCATGAATTCAAGGAGGATTTGAGATAGGTATGGTGTTTGATTGTTCCCTGACAGAGCAAAAAGTACCTACAATTCAAAGCTCGATATGGGGAGGTTTTGAGAATGCATGTGCAGAGCCTGGAGAGAGTGATGGCACTATTTCAATTTGTTGAGAGAAATGAGTACATCAGTTGGAAAACTAAGCATTAAAATTTTACCTCTTTGTCTACTATATTTTCACCATGACCATTTAAATTTGATTCAGTCTATAGGTATAAATATCAATAGTCGATCACAACATTCACGCAAAAATGGATGACCAGATGTCCTTGAGAATCCACCCAATATAATTTTAAAACATTATTGTTGATGTAGATTCATGCTTTTGATTGAATGATCCCCTACTATACACATGTGACCTTAAGTCAAGTTTACAATCCCAAGCAAAATAAATATATATTCACAATAAGAGGCCAATTTAAAGGAAACCTTACATAATGTTATTGAAACTAAGTTATATATATATATATATTTGGTCTATAACATTGTATTTTATTGATAATTAAAGGGAAATACATGAGGATTACAATTAGCAGATTTTCTATATAGGTCTACATAAAACCAGTAGAAATTTTTTAACATAAGTATGCGAACTGGGAAAAAAGTTTATCAAAAACATAAACAACTCGAGACAACCTTCATACATAAGGCTAGAAAGATAGAAACACTAAACAGAGAGCTGCATATCATTCAAAAAATGATGCAAAACTACCATCCTCTATCCATTCCAATGTCTTTCAGAAGCTGGAGCATGCTCAAAACCATAAGGCTTCCATAGACACTTTCAACATTATGCTAACCAAAACTATCGAATGCCAAAAAAAGAACCAAATTTGCATTTTAAGGAAGCATCACACCGCAGCTGCCCGCCGCCCACTTCTCGCACCTCGATTCATGCAAGGGACATCCACAAACACAAAACAAATTTGTACCTCCTCCCAGATGCGAATATTTTTGGCAATAGCCTTCAATCCTTTCCATTTGCCTAAAGTCATCTACATAGGCATTTTTGTCCACTTTTCTCCACCATATAAGAAAAAGGACACGCCCAAACTCGTCACCATCCTTAGGGTCTTCAAAGAACTCACTATAGTCCAGCCCAACCCCAAGAATGACCCATTCAAGAATAGAATCTAAACCAGCAACATCTCCTTGTCAAAAAGAAAATCCATTAGCCACTTGACCTCCCTTTCAGGCTCACCAAGTTGCAAAGCCCAAGCAATAACCAAAGAGATGACATCAATATTCGAACATCATTTTACAAAAGACTTTTGAAATTGGCTCCCCAAAATATCTAAAGCAGCTAGAGCCAACGGGTCATCTTTAAAGTTAAGCAGACCCAGCATGTGTTCCTTAGTCGTAGGACCTTCAAAAGATTTTTGCTGCTTTAATGTTGGAACAGAGAAGGTGGCCTCCATCTTTCGCACCTGTGGGAAAATATCCTATCTCGAGAATTGAAGAAAGAATGGGAGAATTACACAAAAGGTGGGTTTAAATCATCTTCCAAGCAGATGTCTTGGAAGAGTAACCTATCATTTCATTAACTGCCAACCCACACCAAAACATAATTATGAAAAAAGGGAGCCGATATTCCACAAGCTTTGCCTTACAAAACAATAAATGTCATGATTTTGTGAAAAGAGGTTGTAGGTAAATCAATCATCTTTTAGCTATGTTGACGCCATCATCAATCAATAAGAATTTAAACAATCATCTCGAATCACTAGTAAGGGAGAACAAAGGCACCATGTGCCAATCCAGTTATCAAGGCCCGTAAAACTAAAGTAGACATGACTTCCATCACAACTTGTTCAATTAAACCATGTTAAAATAAAATGGGTTAATATGGACCATAATCCAATTTTAAACAAAAAGGGACATGACAATCTATCACCCTTTTGTGCATGTTCTTCTTAATAATTTCTTCTTTCAATGTACACAAACTTTGTTTTAAATTTGCAAAAATAATGTATTCACATCATGTTGTGGCATTTATGGTTCTTAAACCATTATTTCCATCCAAATTTAAGCCAATCACTTTGAACATCAACTTTCATACCTCTTTCACCTTGATTTCACCCTTCTAATCCATATTTCATCCAAAATGAAATTTCCTCATATGAAATTGAGATTTCAACCTCAAGATATTTTCATATAAAAAATCTTAAGATCTTTTAATCCATCTTATTCTAATCCATTCCACCTATCTTCTAAACTTCTCTTCCCATTTCATCTCATCTCTCATTTCATCTAACTCTTTAAATGAACAACACAAATCCATTTAATTTTTATGATTCCCCACATTTTAAATATTCTCCAAATCCATCCTTTATCTTAATGATGATTATAGTTTTGTTGATCAGGACAAGCATGACATTGATCCCTTTAATACCATTATTGTCAATAATCTTTCCTTAAAAATTTTATTTTTAACCTATTCATAATCAAATACCTTGTGACCAATAATTGAATAGAAAAAGTTTGCCCATCCTACCTACGTGTGTATATATATTGGTCACACTTATGATTCCTCTCACAAGGAATACCCATCTTATCCTTCATCTATTTTTTATCTCATCCTCCATATGTTTAATCATTCCCATTATATTCATATTTTAATTAAATACCTTTCCCTACTATCCACATATCAATTCACACCTATTCCTCCATCGAACCCTTCATCTACTATCTTATCTAGAATCCTTCTCCAAATCCAATGTAATCCAAATCTTTCTTTTTATACTTCCTCCAAGGAATAAATAAAAACCTAAAACAATGGAGACATACTACCCCACTAGTAAAAATTATCTAAGTGCATCAATAAATATTCCATCACTCCCACAACCCCTAATATTCCCATCAAAAAATTATCATTTATCTTTTTTGATATCCCCAATATTATGAAATTGGTTATAATTTTAAATTAAGTTTGACAAGGAGTTGACAAACCTTGTCTCCTGTACATAATCTGCATTTTTGTAAGAAAGCAATAAAGTTGTGATTATTGAGGAGCTAGACAATCACCACGCCATCCCTCCACCATGTAGACAAAATGTTTATGATGCCATTTATGAGCGACCTCCATGATCACTTATAAATCTCACTATAATAAGTTGGCTATATGAGGGGTTCATGACTTATTATAGATGATGGTAACAACATAGTCTAGATCAAAAAATTACATGTAGTACCCTCATTTACAAAATATGGAATTATATGTTTCCTTTTTCAGTTTTTTTCATTTCTAAGGGTATTCCCTTAGAAGTTTTGACATTGCAAATTACATTTATGAACTTTAAAGTTGTTAATCTTGCCTTTAATTACTTTTCTCTAGTTTGGTACAATGGTTCCTTGGTAAGAAGTAATCATACTAGTCCAAATCCCTACCATATTCCAGTCTTCTACATGCTATCTTTCCCTTAAGTCTCTGTGTACTTCCTGCATACATAATACATCTAAAGAGAAAAATTGCTTTGAAAGGATAGATTATGGTTAGTCACTTTACTAAGTACTTCATTAGAAAATATATTTTCAATGCTTTGAGCTGGTAATTTTCTTCTATCATGAATGCTAGTATTGTACAAAATCTATATTAATCTACTCTAGATTATACATAGGTAATATGTTATCTGACTTATTCTACTATCTTTTTCTTTGATGAGCGAAGTGTTCATTATTATTTCTTATAACCAAAATGGTCCTTACATTTTACTCTAATTGAAATGGTCATATAGCTAAGCCAAAGAGTAAATAGTCATAGGTGCTAACCATATGTCTACCTCCTATGGTTTAAGAATATTCAGACAATCATAATCAGGTATAATCTTCCCTACTAGGTCTTTGTCTCCAATATATAGCAAGTTTAATCCAAACTTATTATATTAAACACCACATCTATTCACCAAAGTTCATCTATGAGAGTTGAAAGTTTCCACAAAATTTGTTTACCACTATCTGTCCTATGGACTAATTAGTGACCTACATTGTTCAGTATCCTTATATATAGGATGGAATCTATTCACATTCCTTGCATATAGTTCCTATCTTACCCTATTCATTCCATTGGGGCCTTAAGCATAATTACTATTAATTATAGGAAATGTCTATTCGATATGACAATGTGTAATTATAGTCCATAATTACTTATAATTACTAGGAAATCATTGCTCTACTATTTTTGGGGTATACTGGGAGTTATATTCCATTGTTTACTAATGGCGAGATCTATCTTGATGAATTGAACTTTATCCCAAATAGTCCTTGATTTAGTTTTCGCTTTATTATAGATTTTTGGTAAGAGTTGTCTATGCTGGAAACCTACCTGTTGCGAGCACGCTCAAACATGAAAACGTTAGAAGATATAAATCATTTAAGCTACACTAATATGTCTAAAAGCATACTCTTAAAACAAGAAGACTCCACCATGACCTCCGATGAGCTGAACAAGTGCACCCAAGCCTTGTTGATGTACTCTTAGAGAGGTTTGTGGGTGTGCTCTCCCAACACAATATATTAAATCCCACTATTGATAACAATGCAAGCTAAGAGAGTGAAGAGCTTCAAGAACAAGTATAAGAAACTTGTCTCAAAGTCATCACAAATGATTTGATATATGCAAAAGCTATACTATGATTGATATGTAAGATGAACAAAGAACTATCTAAGATTCATTCCATTATAAACCTAAGATGTGATATCTAGATTCAACAATGAAATAAACATGAACTAAGGACTACAATTGCTATGAAAATTCTAAATTACTCTAGAATGAAACTAGCATGATAACAATGCAAAAAATAAGAGATGCTTTGCTCTTGAGAAAGGCCTTTATTTATAGAGTTTTGGAGGAGAGAGAGGGCTTGGGTGAGGTGGAGCTCATGTGGCATCCACATAGGTGCCACATGAGGGACACATAAGCCATGCAAGAGGCCCACTTTGCTCACACATGTGTGAGCAACTTTAAATGTGATAGGTCAAAGTGTGCTTAAAGTACACATGTGAAGGATCTTGTAAGAAGGTGTAAGAGGGTGTAAGAGTTTTGGGCCAATGAGACACTTTTAGAAAGTGTAAGAAGGTGTCATCATGGGTGTAAGAAACCTTGTTGGCACCAAATAATGAATTATGTGGAAATTCAAATTTTTGGAAATTTGCTCACACATGTGTGAGCAAATAATTAAGACTAATTATTGTAGAAATTAAGAAATTAGCTTAATTAACCTTAGTTAATTAATAAATAGGTTTATTTGGTGAAAGTGATGTGAGGTACGGTAGAATCTAAGTTCAAATTATCTTAATCTAAATTAATTTGGATTAATTATGGTTTAGTAGAATTTAAGTCATGTGAAGGAATAAATAAATTAAAAATTTATTTAAAGGGGATTAATAAGGGATAATGTATTAAATAAGATTTAATACATTAAAAGGGATAGTATTTAAATTAAATTAAAATACTTAGGAGAATGAATCATATTTAATTAAATAAATTTAATTAAATAGATAGAAGAATATAACAAATATAATTAATTAAAATTAACTATAATATTATGGGAATATTAATTAAATTAATATAAGGACGATTTTGGACGTCTACATTTTGCCCCTCTTTGATGCATTGTCGAAAGTGACATTGCGTCAAAGAAAAGAAAATAAGATGCACCAGAGGATTCAGAAAACTTATAGCAGCGAGAGCGGAGGAGGGTGCCCCATCGAGAAAATAATAGGAAAAAATATAATTTTTTAATAAAATTTTCTCGAAAAGGCAAAAAAAAGGGGAAAGTAGGCCAATTGCATGACATGTCTAGGAAAAATGGAGGGGAAACAGGGACCAAAAGTGAAAAAGAGGAGACCAACGGAAGAAATGGGTCCCAAAGGGCTATAAATAGTCCACTGGGGCCCATGGACAAGTCACTTTCACCCTCAAGAGCAAAAGAGAGAAGAAGAAGAGAGAGCCATGGCAGCACAGCGAGAGCGAGCATAGCTGGAGAGCACATCCGGGTGTACCAGCGGCCAGTAGACGCAAGACCACCGGTGAGTATTCGAGCGCCCACCTTTGCATTAAGATTTTTAATGTTTTTCACTTAGTTTGAAGCGCAATAAATGCTCATAAGAGGGCGCACAGCGCAGACGGCGATCGCCCGTCTGCCGTCTGTGCAGATGGTGATCGACAGACCACCATCTGTGCAGACGACCGACAAGCAATGGTCGTCTGCGCAGACGTAGTTTTAGCCAAACTCCGTCTGCGATGGCGGCGAGAGAAAAAACAAAAGCGGAGATGGCGGTTTTCAAAACCGTCGTCTGCGTGGAAAGAAAGGCGACAGCCTAGACCACCGTCTCCGCAGACTGACATCTGCAAAGATCGGTCGTCTCCACAGATTGGCGACTGCAAAAGTTTGTCATCTGCGAGGGTCAACCTTCGTCTGCGCGAATTGACCCAAAAATAGAAAAAAAGAGAAGAGAGAGAGGAAAGACAAGGGTTCGGGAGCATTTTTCGGTGCCCTGGACAGGCCTGGGACATGTTTCAATGCCCCAATATGCTATCTGATTACTGACATGGGTCTGCTGACTGTAGGAGGCGACGATCACATTCTGGGCGAGGGAATATTATCCGGTGACTATGGAGCTAGAGCAGCACCTGACAGTAGCGGAGTGGGGAGTGGTCACGCTTTGTGGTTTAGAGCACGTGTGAAATTGGTCGCACCTTCGAACGCATAATGCACTCATGTCTGTACTAATAGAGAGGTGGCACAACACCACCTCCAGCTTTCACTTCCTGACAGGGGAGGCTACAATTACCCTCCACGATGTATGGAGGATATATAGAGTGCCCATTCGGGGGGTCATACCTGAGTACTGCGTGGAGGGGTCTCAGCCATACTTGGAGATGGTGATGAGGAGGAGATATACAGATCTATTGATTACACGGCAGTGGATGTCCTAGGCGGATACGATGGCGATGGAGCCACGACCACGACGGCTAGCATTATACCTAGCAGGGCTGATAGGGGGACGTCTCATGCCTGATCATGCAGGCAAGGGATTTCCTATTGGCTGGGCTCAAGTTTTGAGTAGCATGGTCAAGGATGGCGACTAGTACTACTAGGGATATGTCATCCTCGGGCAGTTGTACTATGACTTACACATGTGCACTTACCGCAGAGGGAGAGTACTAGGGCCCGGATGCACATTACTGTTAGTATGGGCCTAG
>MU228148.1:90960-122810 GCA_018584345.1 Thuja plicata | reverse complement strand
CATTATTAGGTTTGACTTACTTCATCCAGTAATTATATAAAACATAATAAAGCGAAGAGAGTCAATTCATTCAATTCACATTCTCATGAATTGACCAAACCATGCTCATGTAAGAGCTGGTTTCTTTTTAAAAAGTGTTGAATCCAACATTATTATAGAATAATTACAAGTAACATTGCTACATAAGTGGTTGGTATCCTTTCAACAATATTATACTAATAACAATACCAATATTGTCATTTGCAAATTTAAGTGATTAAATGGCATGTTCTCTCCAGTGTTCATCGAGGACGTGTTCCCAAGATCTAGACACCCATCCCATCTCCTTATTTTTAATGTGACTGGGGTTATTACCTTAAAAGGGGGTTATCTCCAATTTTTATCTGAAAATGTGGGATGCCTTGGCATCCCACCCACACACCTGCAACTTTTAGATAACCAGAAGAAATGTCATAGGTTTCTTTTGAGCTTGTGTGATGAAGATAAATCTTCTTAGATGGACTAGAGAGGGGAGCAAGGAATCTAGGTATCCTTCTAGATTTAGTGAAGGTAAATTGATAACACACACAATGAAATTTGTCAGAAGTATTCTAATCAATTTCCACAAGAACTAGGAAGTTTGTTCCTTCGACAAAATCCAACCAAACCAGAATGCATTCACAAACAAAATCATCAACATTGACTTTTTGGCATCCATTTTGTTATACATAAGAAATAACATAAAGGAGGCATTGATGGTCAAAAGAGACAAATAAATTATAAAACACAACCATTGATGAAATTTGGGGTCCTATCAAATGCAAATATAACCTAGGATCTAATCGTATTGGTGATGGTGAAAGCATAATTTGAATGCTAGCTAAGAGCCTTATTCTAGATTGAGGTTAAGTTGACATTAAACTATTAATTCATGGGAGGCTATATGTGGTGTAGGGCACCTAGGACTTGAGTTTTCTTAGTTTGTTTTCAAATATAATAAGGGATGTGTCTAACCATCCTACTAGTTTGTAATGGTCCATCTTGTGCGGACTAGGATCTTATTGGTACATCTATAAACCATAAGTCCTTACTTCACTAGACTATCTCTAGTGTTTTATGCAATTTTGTGATTTAGGTTGCAAAAGTGTTTTAAGGGTCATGTTTGACCATATCATGTCTTTGTTAGATGTTTGGAGTCATTTCCCACTTGGTGGGATGCTTAAATGTTAGTGTTGGTGGTTTTGTCAAACAGTTGTCATTTTTGAAAAGGTTGTCAATGCAACTTTTCAAAATGTTACTCATTTTGTTGCAACTCACTCCCCAATGGTCACAACCACTTTTGGATTGGTTGGATCAGTTAGGGGATGTTTTTTAAGAGGTAAGATGCCTATGAGGTTGGGAGATTACCACAGGTTATTGTCTGAAGCAATTTTTGAATGAAAAACCACTTTGTTCTGAGAAAACTTTGAGTTGTATGGCTGTGTATGGTTTCCATCTTATGATCAAGTGAATCCATAACATCTATTGATGAACTACCTTTCATTTTCATTTGGTTTGGTTTGATTTGGTTAACATTTTCATGAGTTAGTAGGGAACTTTAAGATAGTATATTGGGCTACCTTTTTCTTAAGGAGTTCAAAGGCTTCATTGGATCCTTTGGTCCAAAAAAACTTACATTTTTGTCCCCCCTTGATAGTATCTAGGATAAGAGCACAAAAATACTAAAACTTATGATAAAATTCTTATAGAAATTAGCTAATCCATGAAAGCTCCTAACTGTAGAAATTGTCCTAGGAGTAGGCCATGAAATACTTATCCATGTTGATCTTCAAGATCTCCTCACATCGACATACCACTTGTGAATGATGGTGTTGAATATTATTATAATGTGTGAAGTGATAATTATTACCCCCCACTTTAGATACTTTGTTTGAAGTTTGACCAAGTCCTTATCTTTCCTAATCTCAATTTCTTAATACCCATCTCAGTCTCTTGCAACACAAATTCTTTTATGTAGTGTTGGCCAAGGGAGGTGTACAACCTCTAATTGATGCTCATATAGTTGGCTTGAATATTCAAACCATTGAGTAGTTATAATGTTATTTTTAAACTTGCTTCTTTCTTGGTTGAAGCTCCTTCCAAAATAACTAGGGGTTATTCTTACCAATGTAGTTTAGTTCTTCCCATTTGGTTTTCATGAAATCACTTTTTCCTTTCTCAACATTCATTGCACAACTTAATATTTACCTTTTTCTTGTCTGGATCTTTCAAATTTCTTGCAATTTTGCATTCCTTATCAAACCAAGCAATTTGTTACTATTTGTTTTAATCATTTGCACTAATCAAGAGCACCTTGAATTAAAATTGTTAACACATAACTATGGAGGCTTTGAAATGGTATTTTCTCTTTTTCAAATAGCCTCTCTAAAGTTACTTTGATTGTAGTGCAATTTTCTTGGGTCAAAAGACTTCTTCCCTTTAAAGGTGGATGCTAAAGACAGAGCGAATTTTTCCCATGTTGCCTCTTATCAACCCAAGAAAAACTTGGTGAACCAAATTGCCATATAATTTTAAATCCTAGATATATTCACCAACCATATTTTCTTTTGTCCTTCCAATCAAGTTTTTCAAGCGAAGAGCATAATCAAAAATAGCTGCCTCATTATTATTATTACAGGTAAAATTTATAGACTTATTTCATCTATCCAAATCATTGCAAATGACTATGTCAAATGTACCACATAAAGTAAGAAATTACTCCCCAATCAATTACCAAATGTACCACATAAAGTGTTTACCAAATAGATTATAAATTTAACTACACAAACAAGAATGAGATCAAATCAACTATATCAAAATCAAAAATGACATAGGCTTCAAACCATAAAACTTTGATGGATTAGATCCCTCTGCAGACGTTCATGAAGTTCAGAATTTCACAGGAAATTGTTGGTTTTCATTCAATTTGCATCCAAAATGTGCTGTTACAATTGCAGAGTGGTCAGCAAGAATCCAGGGAAATTTCCAATCTCCTAGATAACTTCCCAATTGGTCTTGTCATAAATCAATCTCTTTAATCTCTCAACAAGAAAATGTCAAAATAGAAAGATGTTAAGACACTTCTTCAACTTGGTCTCACCCACTCTAAGTCTTCAAACACCCTCTTAGGCTTAAGGGCTAGGAACACTTCTCTGATTCTTGGTAAGTTGTGAAACCCTTCACCAGTGAGGTTCTTGATCTAATCTATGGATTTTAACACACTATTTGTTCTGTCTAGGTGAGGAATCAACAATGACTTTGATCCCCAAACACTCACAATACTCCAAAAACTAATTCACCTACTAACCCGGGTAGGTCTTTCTGATTGGTTATTGGTATGCAATCTTCCACTATGGATGATTCTAAAGAAACTAACACCATATTTGAACACCCTTTTTGATGTTTGAAGGATCCCTAGGGTCCCAAAGACTAACTCTACTCCTACAACACTAAACCCACACAAGGTACACAGGCCTAATTGGCCAAATTAGACTTGGTTTACCCTATGGACGGTCAAGGATGGGTGCATAGGATCAGTGTAGGGTTCTAGGAACTTTCAATTTATTCTAAATGATCCAAATCAACCTTTAGACTTCCTCCATAACCCAAATTGTTTGATTACAGACCTCTGTACTCCAATGACTGGTTAAATACATAGGGATATTCAACCTAGGACTCGATGCAAAGCCCTTCTAACCTCCACTTCTGGTAAAATGCTTTAGGAATAATATAATAAACATTTGTAACTTGTATTTCCCAAGTGGAGAGGAAATTCCACTTGTGAAATTGCAAGTTAGGTTTCCATTTGCATGACAGGCCTGGAATTGGCTCTTTACCCGACTATGTTTACCAAATCAATTGTAACCTCAACTACACAAACATGAATGAGATCAAATCAGCTATATCAAAATGAAAACTCATATAGGCTTCAAATCATAACACTTTGATGGATTATATCCCTCTGCAGACGTTCATTCTAGTTCATAATTTCATAGGAAATTGTTGGTTTTCATTCAATTTGCATGTAGAAGGCGATGATTTCAAAACATAACCCCTAATTCTTCTATTCAGCTAGTTCATACTCCAACTTCCTTTCCCTTAGGGGACACAATAGTGATTTTATGGACTAAAGTCTCAATTTCCATGTTTTGGAATATTTGTGTTAGTGCAATTTTAGACAATATTGGTTAATGTCTCTTATTTTCAAGCGCTTGAAATTCAAGCATCTTCCCTTTGTAAATTTTATATCCTACACTAAGACAATATGGAGAAATATGGTAGCTTCTTCTATTGACATCTTAGAACATGGCTTTTTCATGCTATAGTTTAGCTTTATGGAAGATTGCAATTTTGTGTAGTAACACATTCCTTGGTTCTTTTGAAAATTCAAACCATTATTTACACCATGGTCACCTATTTCCACTTTGAGGGTACTATCATCACCATTTCAATTTGGTTGTATCTATATAGCCTCCCCTTCATTATGAGGGACTCTAGACTCATTAAAATATTGATAGATGAACTAGGTGCATTTGTAAACTCAACTTGGAGCAGGAAGATGCAGAATATATGTGTAACAATTTTCATAATGATTGATATCTCCAAGCCAATTATTCATATGGTCAAGATTAATTCTTCTCATGCACATGGAACCAATTATTGACCTTCAAAGGGATGCCTCTGTGATATTTTAATTGTATGTACAGTCACAAAATATCCATAATTTCTACTAGTCTTCAATCTATCCACCAATGAATGGATGAGGCTACCCTGGCAAAGACTTCAAAAATCACAACCACAGGAAACTTTTTGAGAAAACTATGCCACCCTCCTCTTAGCCTTTGAATTTGAACAAAGGTCTTGTAGTTAAAAATAAGCTTCCTACAGTATCAAATAGGGATTCAACTCATTTTCCCTCATCCCCTCTTCAACACTAACATAAATATGTTTTTTTCTGTCATGACCCAATCTTCTTATATTGAGGAGTTTCAGTACTATCTAGCACAAATTTTGGAAGATGAAGATCATTTACTCCAAGCATTCCTAGAAGATAATGAGTAGACATGTTAGATTTCCTTGAGAATAAAGATGAATTTGCATCATTCCCAAGTATCACTACATTTTGTAAGATAGCGCAAAACCAAGCAATCAAGTGAAGAGGAAGGAAAAAAAAAAAAAGCAAAAAAATTACGGTTGGAAGCCTGTCACTTGGTTGAAGAAAGAATTTAATTTAGTATGGATACACTCCTCAACAAGAGTAAGAGGAATCAATCTTATAACACTCTTGAGGAGATGTAACTCTGCTAAAGCACATTTATTTTGTCTAGCCTTGGTTGGATTTTAGATCTCTGAATGTTTTCTTAAGGATAGTGTAGTTTTGTTAGCTTATTTTTTGAATAGGATAGATTATTCAACATTTTCCTCTTTGTTAAGAATTGTGTTTTGTGAATAAACATGTTATATTTTTTTATATTTTATTACAATAAGTGAGGACACCAAGCCATCAATTATAGATCAAAAGAATAGAGCTAGTTCAAAACATTCTAATTACATTTTCATTATCCTAGTAAACTTAAATTAGCACCTTAATGGATTTAAACAATATGTTTTAGTAACAAATGGTTATTGATTAACTATGGTATTGTGATTCTATTTTGCGGTAATCTTAACAACTTGTTTTTGTGAATATACACACCCTCACATCTTTCTCCAAAAATCTCTTCAATGTCATTGAATCTGACATCATTCTCGAAAGTTTTCACAATCCAAGTTAGTCTTTTGAACCCATAATTACATAAAACTCATTTTCACGAATCCTAAAAGTAATAGTTTGCACATTTAGAAGCCAATATTATTTTAATATAAATCTAGAACAAGATTTATTTTTAAAGTTTACAAGAAGAAACTTGGGAGTGAATTTACAAATAAAAATGGTTGTTACAAAAATCCAAGCATACTTTATGAAGCTTTTGCTTTTTGTTTTGCTTTCAGCAATGTAAACCCAACAAAAACAAACAAGAAGCTAAGAAGGGCGACCCCGACAAATGTAGGTATTATTATTGCGTATTCTCTAGGAAGGAAATAGTTATGGGAAAAGTGATCTATGTCCACAAAAGGCTGCTAAAATATGATAAAAAGAAACAGTTTAAGCCTGATTTGACACTGAGTATCAACTACATAATACATAATAAAAAATACCAAATTGAAAACAATGAGCAATTTTAAATATACATCAACCAACATGAAGAGCTACCAGAATTATCACCCAGAATGTGTAGTAGGTAAATACGAAGAAACTAAAACAAACCATAAGTAAACCAACTGCCTTGTCTTCCAAATTCATCCCGTAGATCACTTGAGTGAGCCTTTAAAAGACTTAAACCTGTCAAAGTAACTAGATGTGTCATTGAAACAACACCCTTTCCAATATGCTTCTGCAACCACACTCATAAACTAAGCTTCCAATGGTAACCCTAACTCCTCTAAGGATCCCAATACACTCAAATCACCCACACACTAACACCAAAACTCATTCATGCAGCCATTCTGCCTTCTTTACACAAACTATCCAGACTGTACAGTCCTAGTAGTACAACAACGAGGGTTATTAAATCCTTTCTCAAAATATTCCAAAACAACTCTTAAAAAAAATTACATATTCTGATACCCTTTTCCAAGGTTGATAACATACCTCAAGATCAGACCCAAGTGTTTTGGACCAACCTACTCAAATCTGCCACTGTCATAAAACTAGGAGGGCTAATTTGACCCATTTTACAAAGAAACTACTAATGTCTCTTCACACCAGACCTTGAAACTTTCATGTCATCAAATGACCCCAGACCATGGATTCCTCAATCAATTTGGTTCTAAGACCTCTCTATATGCAAAATCTCTAATTTTCTCTTCAAAACCCCTAAAATCTAGAGCTTGGTCAATCTCTTACCTCCAATCACTGTAACCTCAAATTGGTGGATGATTCACCAGCCTTAGACCATACTAACTGATGAGGCATATTAATGCCATATTTTAGATACACTAGAATAGCTTTCGCTAGGACCCTTTTCCCTATTTTTATCATACTTTCTCAAATACTTTATACTCATATTTGCTATTATGTGGCATGCTGCCACCAGACCTATGTTATAGTTAAGACACTTAAATATGCTATGCTTGGATGAATAATCTATGTTATTTACTTTGGAATTATGATTATGTCTCTTTGAATGAATTATTTGTTTGAACATGATTTATGCATGCGTATTTTGGGTTGATTATCATAAATGTCTCTATCCTAACATCTGAATTGCAACACGTCAATATAGAAACCATCACCTTGACCAAGGTAAAATATGCCCATGCGTTGGACACTTGACCTGGTCTTGCAACAAGTTCACACGGAGGAACATAAAGCGCAACACCAACAAGTGGAACCGGGGTGATCAAGGTGGCAGTAGTCAGACAAAGACTGAGGCAACATAATAAATTTTCTAAAGAATTCTAGGAGAGAGTGGGAAGTTATATCTATTTTTAAAAGTAGTTTTTTCCTATTTCCTGAACCTATTCTATCTCCAGTTTTATAGTTTCCCTTTATGTTTGATAAAATTGTAATAAAAGCTCCGCCTATCTCTATGGCGCGATTAGTTAGTAGTTAGATGTTTTTCCTTCTTTAAATAAAGCCCTACTCCTGCATGAGAAAAATGGATTTATCAATTATAGTTTACATTTTGTTGTTTTACAATTGTTATGAATCCTTTAATTTATTTTTTAATCAATAGCAGATGAATTGTTGATCTTTAGTTCAGTGTAATTTAGTTTGGATACTCACTCAAGGGGGACCACTTGGTGAGGAATCCATGTTAATTAGTTAGAATAATTTTCATATAGTTTAAGTTTCCTGCATCTTGGTGTCGTAATTCTAGTGTTAACATAGTTCCTGTAGCCAAAGTCGCAGGATAGTCTAGTACTTTCTACAGCCAAAGAGGCAGATGTTGAAACATTATAATTATTTTTTCAAGTCTTTGTGTTTCCAAGTTATACTATTCTTTCAACACTTTCACCTCTTCATTTCCTTTCCTTTTCAACATTCATTTCTTGCAGCTATAGAATAGTTTCCTTTCAAAGAAATTTGTTTCTTGTAGCTATAGAATAGTTTCCTTTCAAAGCAATTTGTTACCTACAGCCATAGCGTGGTCTGAGTAAGAATCCCTAGTGCATATACTTTGTTGGACCATTTCAAGTAATACGTCCTTGGGTTGATAAATTAAATGAGTTTCTATAAAGGAGGATAGCTACTCAGTTAGATGTCCAATCCCCAAGTCATGGTACTTGCCTAATTTTTGATACCTTAATAGAACTGATCATTTTTTGTGTCGTTGTCGAGGATGGTGTCGAGCCAAGTTCTTTTACTTAGCCATTGTAGAATTCAATTCAAGCATGTACATCCTTTTTAAATAGAGTTTTTTATCAAAAAGTCTTTCACTCCACCACCACAATCTTTCATTTATTTGTATGCATAGAAGAAGAAGAGACACTCTAGGAAGGTACTTACCAAACTACCCCAACAACCATTTAGGAGATATATTTGTCCAAGAAGAAGATGAAGAGGCGGGATAGTTTGGGGATGTAATTGTAAACCTTCATGTATCCTCATCATCGTCATCATCTTTATAAGGTGATCCACTAAACTTTCACCTTCTAGAAGGTGAACTTGAGTTTAATCTGTTTGCAGAAGCTTTGGCCAATCTCATAATCCAATACCCAAACAATCAAGAAGAAAATCCACTGCCTCTAATCATTTACCAACCGCAAGGACTCCCTCAGTGTCCTCCCAGGATGGAAAACCCTCCTACCTTTCCATTTACCATTACTGACCAGGATGATAATCACAACCTCAATAATATTCCCTCTTTAGCACTTCCTAAATTCTATGACCTAGTGACCAAAGATCTAGATACCTTTTCTCTTTGAGTTTGATATCCTTTGTCATAGTTATGACTACACCATGGATGCTCATCGACTCAAATTGTTTCCTGCAACTCTCAAGGAGTCTACATTAAGATGGTTTATGGGCTTAGGTCAGGACCTTGTCCATGATTGGGAAGAAATGAAGGTAGTATTATTGACAAAGTATAAAGAGTATTGCAGGGGAAATGATATGAGAGGGGATGCATCTTCAAGATGACATAGAAGGAGGATGAAATTCTAGAGGATTATGTGTCAAGATTCTTGTTTATCTTTCAGAAAAATACTCATCACCAGCTCAATGAGGAGTCCCAAAAACTTCTCTTTTTACGGGGTATAAATGAAGGATGCACTGAAGCCTTGGATCTTATGGTCGGGGGAGATATCACCCAATCTACATGGGGTGATATCAAGAAAATCTTCCTCAATTACTCAAGAGTTGCGGCCAAGAAGGGCAGAGGATATAGGTCCACAATGGGAAAAACTCATGGCACTGGGGCCTCTTGAATAGAAATCACACATTTGTTGTCTGACTTCAAGAAGGACATTATCAATAACATGGCCACCCAGTTGGACACAATGTAGAAAATAAAGAAGCATGAGGAGGCTGAAGCTATTCTGGCAAAATTTTGTCCACATTGTAGATAGAAGAAGAGAGATTGTCGTTGCAAGTTGGTTGCCAACATGGAGACTGCACATCTACCTACTGATTACAAGCCAATTTAAGGAGATGATGAGCAAGTATTCTTCATTGTACAATGGAGACCATGGGCTCAAAGACAAGGTATGCCTCAGGACCCTCTTACTTTTAATGGTCCATTTTATAGTAGTCAATGACAACCACCTGTGAATAATCAATACCCTCCTTGGAATAATCTGCAACCTCAGTGGAAACCTTACCCAAGTCCTCAATGGAAACAACCCCAAAGGAATCGGCAACAACCCCAAGGGAATTGGCAACCTCCACAAGGCAATTGGCAGAAAAATCCTTAATGGCAGGGAGGTCAACAATGGCCAAACCAACATTAGGGACTCCTACAACCACCACAATAGCCCCAACAAAAATCACTTCTGCCACCTCCTACAGCCACTACAGTTCCCCCTAAGCCTACTCAAATTCTTTCCTAGCCTCAGCCAAATCCTAATAATAGGTTGCCAGCACCTCAGCAAAATGTCTATTCTGTTGACCCAAACTAATACCCTGCCTACGCAATCAATGACATTCATTTACATTTAGACACTACTCTGCCAACACCTCCTATTATAACTGAAGTAACTCCAGAAGATCCCATGCCTCAAATTACTCCAGAGTCCACTCCAATAGGCCCAACAATATTGATAGAAAAAGTCTAGCGAGCTTCACCTCCCTTTCCACAAAGGTTGCAAAATGATAATTCTAAACATACAGATGATGCAACCTTTGACATCCCAGACCAACTAAAGAACATTAATGTTTAGATTCCACTTTTTCAAGCAATAAATGATGTTCCCATGTATGGAAAGGCTATTAAATAGGCCTTCTTTAAAAAGCATGGTTGTAAGAGGAAGGATCACCAAATAATTCATGTACTAGGGAAACTTGTTGATATCATGCTTGGCAAAATAGTGGTTCCCAAGTATTCTGACCCAGGTAGCCAGGTTGTTGAAGTTATCATCAATGGGACAACCAAAAAAAATGCTTTGATAGACTTTGGTGCTGCCATAAATGTAATGACCAGGGACATCGTGCAATAACTTAGAATCACTAATCTATGGGAAACACCCACTAACCTATTGCTTGCAAATAGTTCCACAGTCAAACCTGACGGGGTAGTGGATAGTTGTTGACCTTGAAACATGGTCTTATCCTGAAGACTTTATGATACTCTTGCCGAAGGCCACCTTAGGAAGGTACCCCATAATTCTTGGTCAAACCTGGCTAGCCACTACTGATGCCTTTATAGGATGTCCCTCAAGTGGTATGACCATTTCTAATGGTCAGCATACTAAGACATTAGCCTTATACCCACCAACACAACCAAAAATGGATTTAGCCTCACTAATTTGGCCTAAAATTGGGGAGGAAATTGAGGTCGTCAACTTAGTAGCCCAACTCATGACGTTAAAAAGGGATCCCTTCATGCAACTACAGGAGGAGGACATCGTAATCACCAACATTCTTCATAACCAATATGGCCCAGATTTAGACTCCATTAATTGTCTAAGCCCCCATAACTATTCCCTACAAGCTTTGTACATAGATTGCAACTTACCTCCATCTCCTGCAACTGAGAAACTCTACCACCAATTTATACCCTATGAGGTCCAAGCACCTCCATTAACGGATGCTTCTATTGTAGAACTCACAAAATAGTTGGAAGTTTCCCCTGACTGTTGCATGTATATTAACAAAAAACTTACCAACCAGCAACAAACATCTTTGGCTAAATTTATGAAAGGCCATACCACAGCCTTTGCCTGGGAATATTTGGGTATGAAGGGCTTGGACCCTAAATTGTGTACTCATAGGATCTTCTTAAAAGAGGAAAAACTACCTGTCAGGCAATTCCAGAGGCATATAAACCCTGCGGTAAGAGAGATAGTCAAAATAGAGTTGCAAAAAATTCTTAATGTCGGTTTCATCTACCCAATTTATGATAGTTAGTGGGTCTCACCTTTGGTCATTGTTCCCAAAAAAAGAGAAAAGTGGCAAGTATGTGTCGACTATAGGAAACTTAACAATGCCACAAAGAAGGACCATTTTCCCCTGCCATTTATTGACCAAGTCCTTGATTCCTTAGCAAGAAAGCATTATTTTTCTTTCCTAGATGGATATAGTGGCTACAACTAGATCAAGATCCTTCCTGAAGATCAAGAGAAAACCATATTCACTTTCCCTTGGGGAACATTTTCCTACTCTATACTTCCTTTTGGCCTCTGTAATTCTCCAGCTACATTCCAATGAATGATTATCACATTTTTGCTGATATCTCACATGATTGTATGGAAATATACATGGATGACTTCACAACTTATGGGGAAACCTATGAGGAGGCATTGGTAAATTTGGGTAATGTTCTTACCAAGTGTGAGGAGCATAATCTATCTCTCAATAGTGAGAAATTCTTCATAATGATGTAGGAAGGTGTTGTGTTAGGTCATTACATTTCTGCTAAAGGCATATAGGTGGATCCTGTTAAAATTGAAGTCATCATGGACCTGCCTACACCGGCCAAGCAGAAGGATGTCTGTAGATTTATAGGACATGTTGGTTATTACCATCAGTTCATTAAGGACTTCAACAAATTGGAAGGGCCCATGTATTCCCTTCTCACTAAGGATTCAGACTTTTTATGGACAATATCTTGTTAATAATCCTTCCTGCAACTCAAGACTGTTCTTAATCAGGCACCCGCTCTCCAAGGACCTAATTGGGCATTGTCATTCCATATACACATTGATGCATCTAACCATGTTGTAGGTGCTGTCCTAGGATAGAAAGAAGGGCATGTAGAGCATGCCATCTACTTCATAAGCAAAAATTTGTAGGGTGAAGAGTTGAACTACACAGTCATAGAGAAAGAACTTACGGCTGTTATTTATGCTTTGAACAGTTTTTACACAATATTTGTGCATACTAATCATGCAGCCATCAAGTATTTGGTAAACAAGACTGCTATCATAGGAAGGATTGCCCGATGGATCTTGCTGCTACAAGAGTTTGACATCATGATAGTGGATAACGGGGCAAAACAAATGTAGTTGTTGATTTCCTCTCCAGATTAGAGAATACTAATGACCCAAATGTCATCGATGAAAGCTTTCCATATGACCACCTATTTCTATTTCAGCTCATACCCTTTGGTATGCCGACAAATCCAATTATATGGTTACTCAAAAGGTACTACAACATTTTTCTCCCAAGGAAAAGAAGTTGTTAATTGAGAACAAATTTAATTTTTCTTGGCTAGCCGACTGTCTCTTCTACACTGGACCTGATCAGATTCTACGAAGGTGTATTCACGAGGATGAGACATATGATATCCTCCATGCATGCCATGATGAACCTTGTGGTGGCAATTTTGCAGCAAAATGGACATCCATGAAGATACTCACTACTGGTTATTACTGGCCAACTTGATATAAGGATGCAGCCAATTACACCTGCAAGTGTGATTGATGCTAGCGAATGGGACGACCCACCAAGTCAAATGAAATGCCTCAGTTCCCTCAGGTATTAGTCACTCCATTTGATAAATGGGGGCTAGATTTTGTGAGACCAATTTATCCCCCATCAAATTAAAACTCTTACATATTGGTTTGCACTGACTATGTCACTAAATGGGTGGAAGTACGAGCTATGAAGTATGCTTGAGATAACAGGGTTGCACAGTTTTTATATGAGGAAATATTTACCAGGTATGGTGTTCCATGAGAACTCATCACCAATCAGGGGGCTCACTTCACTTATACTCTGATCACTAGACTTATGGAGGAACACAACATTCGCCACCAGAAATCTAGTCCATATCATCCCCAGGCAAATGGTCAGGCATAGATCACAAACATAGAGATTGAAGCTATCCTGAATAAGATAGTACAGTTACACAAAACAGACTGGAGTAGAAGATTGCAAGAAGCTATGTGGGCTTATCACATAACATGGAAAACACCTAAAGGTTTCACACCCTTTGAGTTGGTGTATGGAAAGACTGCTATAATGCCTATCAAATTTGAGCATAAAACCCTACAAACAACATTACAACTCAAATTGGGTCTTCATGCAGCTCAATGAGAATGACTCTTGCAACCTAATCATCTAAATGAAATTAGAAAAATAACTTTATAGAACATAGAGATATTTCAACTACGACGTAAGAAGTGGCATGACTCACATATATGGAATAAATAGTTTGTTGCAGGTGACTGGGCACTTCTATATGATTGTCAGTTTCAAGAAAATCAAGGTAAGCTTACAACTCGTTAGCCTCATCCCTATGAGGTTGACAAAGTTTTTGCTAATGGTGCAGTCTAGTTGTCTAAAATCGACCATGTGCATTTCAAGTTATTGGTTAATGGTCACAGACTCTGTCTATATCGTAAGCCAACTACTAAGGCCGAGTTCCTGTGATAATTTGTGACTCCTCCAGCTGAAGACCCTCCTATAACTGATGGACCTCCTCTAGCTGAAGACCCTCCTGCAGCCGATGGACCTCCTCTAGCTAAAGATCCTCCTGCAGCCAATGGACCTCCTCCAGCTGAAGACTTTCCTGTGGCCAATTGGAGTGAAGTTTCACTCCGGTCGTCACTTTGACTTCATTCAAAAATATTCATAATAAAATTTTTGTTTCCCATGAAAAAATCTCTTTTTCCACAATAAAGCCACCATCACATCATATCCCATCAAATTTTTCTGTCATCTTCACTCACGCGTCCCATCATTATTGGGACAGTCATTACTTTTTGCTCAACACACGTCATTTGATCTTTCCAAATTTAAGCATTTACAAATGATTATTCTCCAGGTACGCATTCAGTCATTGTTTGAAATATTTTTTATTTCATTTGACATTATTATACGTTACATTGTAATTAATTTAGTAATTCATCCAAGTACTATTGTACTTTATAACCAAGCATGTGCAAACACCTGTCACCTTTTACATAGGGGGAAGTTTATTAAATTGTGTTTTTCCATAATGACCCTCACTTAGGATATGTTGTGCAGTAATTTCAATTTAATTGATGTGACAACCCGCATACAAAATCTTCTGATAAGCCTTTTTTTTTAAAAAACCCAACTCACATTTTCCAGCTCTATTTTTTCTCAAAATTCCTCTGCCATAGTACCCATAAAACCAAACCAAGAACTCACCAACTTTATCTGGCCTGAAGATTAGGAGGAGTACAGGGTAAGGAACATTAAGGATATAGAGGGCAGAATTGTGAAAGGCCGTTGAAATTTGTAGTGGTTTGGACTTTTCTTTGTGCTACAAAATTTTTCAGTAAAAATGGGTGGGCAACCTATATGCCATGAACCAGGGGATCACTCATCCCTATTGCAAGAACAAGCCAGTGTCCAAGTCTTTAACTGTGTGGGCTGGCTTACATAATTCATCAGGCTATGTGGTTAAGACGAAGTTGTGACCCTATAATTCTTGCACAATTATAGCAATGGGGTTGCCTATGTAAAAGGGTTAAGGGTGGAGGCTTCGAAAGCAAAAATTGGGGAAGTTTCAGGACTTCCCACCACAAGTGAAGCTTTTTGACATGAACATGATGCACGAGCGGCCACAGCCAAGTTTTCCTTTCCCATAGACACTACATTGGAGTCTAGCAAATAGGGGACCAAGAGAACATCTCTTCCAGAAGATTACTCTCGGTTAGCTATCCATGTTATAAGGTACATTACTTGCGAAGGATAGTTTTCATACTTGCATGCTACACATTTTAAAGTATTGATTCATTTGCAGCGCGGCCGCCTTGTGAATGTGCCCAATTTTTTGTATTCTTTGTTAAATTTGAGTTCAGAAGAGGTTAGAAAGGGAATCTGAATGCAGCTACCCACCATGGGTTGGTAAAACTTTTGGTGGAGAGATCTTTACGGGATATCTCTCCTATGACCTGGGATGAGTTTATCACTGCACCCCATGTACAATTAGAGGAGAAGGGACACAACCTATAAATCAAGAAATACAGGGAAATGTCCATGATGAGGCCATACCTAAGAATGATGAAACTACGATTCTAGAGAAGTTACATGAAATTACTTCTCCTTTGAGAGCTAAAACAGAGAAAATGGCTTCTGGTAATCCAAACCTTATCCAAGGGGGTAGTAAAATTGAGGATTCTAAAGATTTACAGAATTCCAAAGAGAAATAGAGTGCCCATAGGAAAGAGAAGGGAAAGGCCAAAATAGCTGAAGATGCAGGGGAAGAAACTCTTATTTTACTTGAAAACCCCTATTTTTCCTACAACCATTCCTATAAAGAAGCAAAGGAAATCAAAAAAGCACCCTACAGCATCTATGGATACACCTCCATGATGCGGTGTTCATTTGAGCACAGAGAAAGAAGACAAAACAAACTCACTTGCAATGACTGGTTCGTCTCCTAAAAATCTAATTGAGGATTCTTTGAAGGAACAACCACAAGTGGGGAGCCCATGTGCATAGTGTCTAGACATGATGAAAACATATCTTGTAGCCAAGGAAATGGACACAGAAGCAATGAATACATAAACAACATGCATGGAGACATAACACATCGAAGCAACCAATATACCTTCTTCTCAGCAAGAAGATAATTAAGGGAATGATGCCCTAGTTCCAACTCATGATGATTTAACCGTTGATGAACCAAAAGAAGTCACAGAAAAAATAGAGCAGGTCACTCCAATAAGAAAGAACTAGGTAACACTCCAATCCATCTCCATTAACTACTTTACACAAATGCAATATGAAAAGTCAATGTGGGAATTGGAAAGGGATAAGTTAAAAAGGGAAATATGAAGGAAACAACAAGAAGTACAACTATTGTAGGGCAAGTTAGATTCAGTTACATACTTAATTCCACAACTAATAGAATGCATACCACCTCCTAGCGTCTATGCAATGTGTCTAAAGGAACAATTTTTAATGTTTAAATGAATGAGGGTTCTTAGATATTTGCACACAAGCATAGACTCACCACAGGAATTTTCGGCCGCATATGAAGAATCACCAGATTGCATTAGGAATTTGTTATGTGAACTCTACTTGCATAATTATGTTGTTCCCTTTAATAAAAATTTGAACCCCTTGTTGTTTGTTGGTGATATTCACCTATCTGCTATGCTTTCTTGGTCCAGAAATGTGATAACTATGGACAATAATTAAGTAAATACATGGGAATTGAATTAAATGTTACACTCCCCTTGTGACCAGAAAGTGGTAGTCCCAGTAGATTATATTGTGATTAGATGGAGATAGTTTATGGATTGCATGACTCTACCCATAGAAAAAGGACTCTGGGCAACAGGGAAGAAGTATTTGCAGCATTTGAGAAACTCTTATTAGCAGATGGAAACATAGCAGCAAAAGGGTTGAGACAAAGGTGGGACAGGTTAACATTGGCACTAAAGAAGGTTGAACCTCACAACCTCATCAACCTATGAGCTGAAATGCAAAGAGTCTAGTGGTACATCTTCTTGGGAAGGCAACATTGACCTGAGAGGTGGCTCCCTCTTTCCTTTCAGCCTCCTCTTCTCTTGTGGCCGCTATACAATTGTGTCGACAATGAGGTAGATGAAAAACTGGAAATGAGTTGAAGGATTAAGATGGAGCACACCAATGGATGCTACTAGTGTGTGGGCACCTCCATGAGTGGTGAGAATTAGGAAGGGGATCTCCACGTACTTGTAAAGATCCGATATGTTTCAGTGTCTGCAGGTCGGCATTAGTCTTTGTAGGGGGCAGAATGATGAGACATATTAATGTCATATTTTAGATACCCTAGGATAGCGTTGGCTAGGACCCTTTTCCTTGTTTTTATTATACTTTCTCAAACACTTTATACTAATATTTTCTATTATGTGGCATGCTGCCACCAGACCTATGCTATGGTTAAGACACTTAAATATGATATGCTTGGATGAATATGCTATGTTATTTACTTTGGAATTATGATTTTATCTTTGAATGAATTAGTTTTTTGAACATGAATGATGCATGCATATTTTGGGTTGATTATCATAAATGTCTCTATCCTAACATCTAAAGTGCAACACGTCAATATAAAAATCATCGCCTTGACCAAGTAAAACACACCCATGCGCTGAATGCTAGACCCAGTCTTACAGTAGGTTCACACGGAGGAACATCAAGTGCAACACCAACAAGTGGATCTGGGGTGATCAAGGTGGCAATAGTTGGGAAAAGACTGATGCAACATAATAAATTCTCTAAAGAAATCTAGGAGAGAGTGTGAAGTTAGATCTGTTGTCAAAACCAGTTCTTTCCTCTTTCTTGGACCTATTCTATCTCCAGTTTTATATTTTCCCTTTATGTTTGATAAAATTGTAATAAAATCTCTAGCTATCTCTATGGCATGATTAGTTAGCAGTTGGATATTTTTCCTTTTTTAAATAAAGCCCCGCTCCTACGTGAGAAAAGGGCATTATCAGTTATATTTTACATTCTATTGTTTTACAGTTGTAATGAATCTTATAATTCATTTTTCAATCAATAGCAGATGAATTGTTGATCTTTAGTTCAGTGTAATTGAGTTTGGATACTCACTCAAGGGGGCACACTTGGTGAGGAATCTATGTTAATTAGTTAGAATCATTTGCATATAGTTTAAGTTTCCTACATCTTGGTGTCGTAATTCTGGTGTTAACACAGTTCCTACAGCCAAAGCCGCAAGATAGTCCAGTACTTCCTGCAGCCAAAGAGGCAGAACTGTTGAAACATTATAATTGAGTTTTCAAGTCTTTATGTTTCCAAGTTATATTATTCCTTTATCACTTTCACCTCTGCATTTCCATTCCTTTTCAGCATTCATTTCTTGCAGCTATAGAATAGTTTCCATTCAAAGCAATTTGTTTCTTGCAGCCATAGCGTGGTTTGAGTAAGAATCCTTGGTGCATATACTTTGCTGGCCCATTTCAAGTAATATGTCCTTGGGTTGATAAATTAAATGAGTTTCTATAAAGGAGGATAGCTGCTTGGTTGGATGTCCAATCCCTTAGTCATGGTACTTGCCTAGTCTTTGATACCTTAATAGAAATGATCAAGTTAACTAGTTGAATTGGTGGATGATTCACCATCCTTAAACTAGTTGAATTTACTTTTGACCTCTTCTCATAAAAATAATAATAATATTTTTTGTTTTACATGATTGCATTCCTCAAATCATTACTGGAAATTTTTTGAACTTATCTAAATGGAATACACCAAGAAGTACCAAATGATGAATGTTCAATTTTTGTAATGGCAAAGCCTCGAAATAGTCCATTTCTAGAACTTTATTTTTTGTAGTCTTAATGATTTTTCTATAGTCCTGATGATTTTTCTTATTTCTTGTCTTTTGTCCCTTTTTGATTTCCTATGTATGTGCTTGGTGACAGGATTTTGAACATTGTTGACAAAGCGTGTTTCTTTTTTTGATTATTTGAGTAATATTCTCACCTTTCCTTACTTTGTAAATTCCATTGTCCTAATCAATTTTTGAGGTGTTCTTTATTAGGTTTCATGTTTTTGATATTGGGGTTTTGCATTGTTTCTTGTTCTTGATAAATTAGGCCTTGAATTTGACTTTGCCCATGTCTGATTTTGTGCCAATTGTGGAGTTCACCTTCTTTTGATGGTATATTTCATTCACTCTATGTGGAATACTATTTTGTTCAATTTTTTTATTTCAGCTTGATATTTCATTCATTTTTCATATACACAGAGAAATGGATAGTTCCGAGACTACACATTTTCTGATATTGCGAGACTACACATGCTTATAAAAAAATGAGCTATCTGACTTAGGTTTACTGTTCATTATTGTAAATGGTCAATATTTCTAGCGATACTCCTCGGTGTATTCCATTTAAAAAAAATATTTTTCTATGGCTATGATAAATGTTCCTCTGTGTTGACAAAATTATAGTTGACAAAATGGTTTTTCAGTGACTGTATCTTCCATTAGAGCCACTTCATATGCACAGGTGATGAACATGCAGATTTTCCTAAGCACTACTGGGAGCTTACCCTGCAACACATGTACTATTTTGAAAATCATCACGAGTACATTTTTTGTCGGGTCTATCTCCCAGTAATGCTTAAGGTCATATCTGCATTTTTTTCACCTATGCATATACCTTCTCTAATAAACTCTTACATTGACTATGACCTTTTCAAGACCTTAAACACCCCAAAATACCAAAGTATTTCATAATACTACCCATGATCCCATATACAATGGCAATGACATACTATACAATATTAGACTCCTCCCACCAAAGAAGGTATATGCACATGTGATGAACATGTAGATTTTCCTAAGCACTACTAAGAGCTTACCCTTCAACAAATGTACTATTGCGAAAATCATCACAAGTCCATTTGTTGCAGGGTAAAGTTCCCAGTAATGCTTGTTCAAATTTGCATGTTTTTCACCTGGGCATATACCTTATCTAATCAACTCTTATATGCATAGGTGAAGGTTGTATATGCACAAGTTTTACATGATTGTGTTTTACATAACATAATAATAATGTTAGTTTTTGTTTTACATGATTGCATTCCCCAAATCATTACTCACAAAATTTTGAACATATATAAATGGAATACTTTGTGCATGATATACTTAGAATGGAATACACCAAGAAGTACCAAATGATGAATGCTCAATTGTTGTAATGGAAAAGCATCAGAACCATCTATTTCTAGAACTTGATTTTTCATAGTCTTAATGATTTTGAACATTGTTGACAAAGCGTCTTTCATGTTTTTGATTGTGGGGTTCCGCATTGTTTGTTGTTCTTGATAAATTAGGCCTTGAACTTGAATTTTCCGCTATACAATTTTGTGCCAATTGTGGAATTCACCTTCTTTTGATGGTATATTTCATTCATTCTATGTGGAATACTATTTTGTTCAATGTTTTATTTCAGCTTGATATTTCATTCATTTTTCTTATACACAGAGAAATGGACAGTTCTGAGACTAAACATTTGTTGATATTGCAAGACTACACATGCTGATAAAAAAATGAGCTATCTGATTTAGGTTTACTGTTCATGATTTTAAATGGTCAATATTTTTGATGGTACTCCTTGGTGTATTCCATTTAAAAATAATCAGGTTTCTATGGCAGCTATGATAAATGTCCCTTTATGTTGAGAAAAATGGTTGTTCAGTGTTTGTATCTGCAGGTTGAAAACAAATCATCCTTCTTCCACTGACATTCTAGTCAATGTATAAGTAACGATTGATTCCATTCAAGAAAGACCGTGTCTGACAATATCAACCCAGAACAAAATAAGGAGACAATTTCTAGATTGTGGTCTAACTTTAAAAGAAAAGGTGATGGAAAATGTTATTGTCCCTGTGATATTTGCAAGGGATTAAAGACTTGAAGATATCTAATCAAAAAACTGAGGAACATTGTAGGTAGCATGGTCACATTGAAGGGGAAACAAATTTCATCCATTGGTATATATTTCAATATATTATTTCAACAATTTATATACATAAGAAATGAATTGATGATGATATCATGATCATGGTTAATTTAAGGTCATCATTTTGATATAGGTCAACCACCCTGGGTTTCATGTTATAGACCATGACAATCCAGAGAATGTGGATTTCCAAATGAGGGAACATGGAGGTGTGAATATCGAAGTAGAAGGTAATGATCCCATGGAAGAAGATCATGATGATCAAGATGATCACGATGATCAAGATGATGGAACTGGCGCAACTAATGATGATGATGGGGATGACCTTGATGTACCTATACTTGAGAAGGCATACGAGCCCCTATACGAAGGTTCCCAAAGAACTCTTCTTGCTACTATATTTTTTTTGGTGAACTTGAAGGTTATGAATGGTTTATCCAACGTAGCAACCACATGTATGTTAAGGTATGTCATGTTTTTTCATCTTTTTTAGTCTTAATTTCCTTATAGTTAACAAAGGGTGAATAATGTACCAATTAATATTCTTTATATTAACCAGTTATATTTTTGGTTGTAGGTTGATAGGTGAGTGTTTGTTACCACCATCAAACATTCTACCTTGCTCGTACCAAGAATTATCTTCAATTATGAAAGATATTGGAATGGAGTATCAAACAAAACATGCATGTCTGAATGATCATATTATATATCATAAACAACATGAATTTACAACAAAATTCCCTGATTGTTATATTAGTAGATATCGATCAAATCAAATAAAAAAAAGGTGCCTTGCAAGGTTCTTCAGTATATTCCCATTATTCCACGCCTACAATGATTATTCAGGTGCACTAGCTTGGCACAATTTATGGATTACCATACACGCAATAGAAGTCAAGATGAAATTATCAAAATGCATGTGGATGGTTAGACATTTAAGAAAATAGAGGAAACTTGGCCACACTTTAAAGAAGAACCTCATAATCTCAGGCTTTTATTAGTAGCGGACGGTGTCAATCTGTTTGGAGAGATGAGATCTGTTTACTCGGTGTGGCCTATTTTTGTTATCAACAATAACATTACTCCTTGGATGTCCATAAAGAGGGAGCACATAATGTTAGAAATGATTTTTCCAGGTATTTTTTCATTTAATAGTCATCTAAGTTAATTTATTATAAATAATCCATCAAAATGGTCATAATAATTATGTAATGTTTTTATTCATTTAACTAGGTAAGTACCAAGTTAAAGATATGAATGTATATATTAAGCCCCTTATTGATGAGTTGATGGTGTTATGGAATGGGGTCACTATGTATGACATCTCTAGACCAATAGGACAAAAACAATTTCAATTCCATGCAATGCTTGTATGGACAATACTGTATGCCCCTGGGCTAACACATTTTTGTGGCATGTTCTCTTGTTAACACCTATTTTTTGGTATGTTATAGTGCTATCACAAAATTAACATATTTAATCCAATTATACACGATCTTATAGGTCTTCAGACAAAGGGAAAATTGCATGTCCAGTTTTTGGTCCAAAGATGAAATGTCATCATTCAAAAAGTTTAGGAAAGTAGGTGTTCGATGAGTATAAACACTTTCTCCACATAAATCATAAGTACCAAATTACCAAAAAACATATTTTCAATGGGAAAGAAGAGACTACATCAAAGCCATAGAGAATGACACCTCGCCTATGAAAGTTGGAATAAAATAGAATAAATCATCGAAGTAATGTCATTCCATCTGATGGTTTTTGTTTTAAATTTATATTTTGATATTCTGTTTTGTTTATCGATGATGTAATTGATGCTCGTGAAGGTCATCAAGGCATTAATGACCAACTTCCAAAAGGACTAAAAATTTATCCTACACAATTTAGTAGGTTTTTGTACTACAAGAAACTCTCAATCATGCATTTGTTTGATGCTATGCATATTAGAAAAATGTAACACAGACATTATGGAAAATATTGGATGGAAGACGTGACAAAGACAAAATTGTCAAAATTTGTGGTGACATTGAGGAATCCAACCATGCAATGAAAAATGTCATTCGATAAAATAACAATGGAGACTAGATTGATATAGGTTCCCTTACCTGGTTATTATCAGAGAAGTAGATAAATGTTATAAAAGAAGTCATACAAAAGATATGATTTCTCACAGGATTTGATGCGAACATAAACAATCCCATATCAAAGAAAAGTAAATTTGGGATAGGGATGAAAACACATGATTGGCATACATTTATTAAGGTAATTCATGTTATTTTGTATTCACTATATATTTGTATACTACATGTAGTTTTCATTGTATTATTTTATAAAATATTAAAAAGATCATTTTACAATTATTGCAGTACGTTCTACCTCTATCTCTCCCACACCACTTTGACAACAATGCCAAACAAGTTATATATGATCTTGGAAAATACATGAGGTGGTTGTCATCGAAAGAAATCCATAAAGAAGATATAAAATATTGGAAGAGAAAAATTCCTCATCTTATATGTGAAATGCAAAAGTGTCTACCTTCAACTTTCTTCAATGCACAAGAACACTACCTCATACATCAAGTTGAGGAGATTGAATTGTGTGGACCTATACAAACTAGGTCAATGTGGATGGTTGAGAGGCTCTGGAAATTTTTGAAGGGATTGATTCGACAGAGAGAACATCCTAAGGTTTTTATGGTGGAGGGACATATGGTATACCAGACCATGGTGTACATTAGTGAATATCTTCCTAATTTTGCAGCAAAGATCCATGTAGATCATATTTGGGATCTCAACTCCATTAACAAATTTGAAGGAGAGTACTTGATGGGGAAAGGTAGATTGATGAAAGTGAGAGGTAATTATAAGATTTTATTGTATTTAATTAATTCTTACAAATCTTCAATATAAGTTATTTGTAATTGGTCTATTTTTTTATACAGTTGGTGGAGAGTGGGATGCAATACATTTGTATATTGCGAACAATCTTGATTGGATGACAGTATGGATTGAACGATGTCAAAAAAATGGTTTCTCATTAACATGGGAAGGTGTTGCTTCATTGGTTAGAGAAGCTCATCATAATGGGGATTCCAATGTTACGCCAATGGTAATTGATCTAGCATATGGTTTAAGAGGTAGATAAGTACGTAAAAAATTATTAATAATCATGACTCATATGTTTCATATCAACTCATGATGCAAATAATTTTCACATGCTTGAAAAATTGTAGATCAAGCACCACAAAGCTATGTACTATCATGGCCACAAATTTTGCATAAAAAAGTTGGATGACATGAAGAAAACTTGTGATTCTAGGATAACTGCAGTCTTTGAGGTCACTAATATTTTATCTAGAAATAATGTACATCCTCAAAAATCTTAAAATAGACACTATGGCATCTTGGATGATATACTTGAGTGCGAATTTAACTCCTTCAAATTAGTTCTATTCATCGTCAAATGGTATAGGCTATGACTAAATCAAAATGATCCTGATAGAAGTGTTATTCAACATGATAATATATTTACAATGATTAATATAAGGTCATTTGAGCCATTTGGAGATGAGCCCTATGTTCTTCAAAGCCAATGTGAGCAAGTGTTTTACTTAGAGGTTTCACATAAACCGGGTTGGTCATTTGTTGTTAGACATGATCCAAGAGGAAGGCTGGTAAAGTATAATGTGTTGGAAGAAGAAGATACTGAAGAAGAAGAAGATGAAGAAGAAGAAGAAGAAGAAGAAGAAGAAGAAGAAGAAGAAGATGATGATGATGATGATGATGATGATGGTGGTGGTGGTAGTGGTGGTTTTGATGATGATGATGATGATGATGATGATGATGATGAGATGGATGAAGAAGATGATCAATGACATGATTTAAATGTACAAGGTATGTGATTTAATTATTTATATATATTTATATTGATTAGTATATATATTTAATATTGATTATTCATGTATTCAACTCTAATGGCATGGTATAATTATTTCATTGTGTTCAATTCTAATGATTACAACATATGTGATTTATGATAACCAATGTATTGCTTATTATGCTCAATTAATTGTTGTTGATTAAATGTATATATTTTTTTTGATTGTCAACCTTTCTAGAAATAGACAATTGACTACACACATTGTCACCCCTTATGTTGATGTTCTTGCATTCCATATATAAGGTAAAGGTAATTTTTTTATGTTTACGATCTTGCATATTGTTCATGTTGTCTTCTATGTAATTTGTAGCATATGTATCATGTGATTTTTAGCTAACTTAAGATAAATGATTCACATATGTAGGAAATTTAACCCCTTTGACGAGGATCCTACACAGTGACATGGATCAATAGGTATAAGCCAATACGCCCTATAGAAATAGTTTATTAATTCTTTGCTTTCTCTTTACACCCATCTTCATTGAGTGGTTTAATAATAAGGTATTAACTTGCTCTTGATTTAACAATACTACCCTCAACATCAATTTTATGGTCGACTTCATCAACATTACCCTCATTTAGCAAAATATCTCGCTCCTTACCAACTATATATCTCATTTGATGGATTGTAGGAACCACCAAATAGGTGCTTGTCAGATCTATCTTCCTCAAATGAGGGAAGTGCAGGAATGGTAGATGAAAGTTCAATATGTAGTACACATAAAATAGGGAGATCAACTAGAGGTCAAAAGATTAGAAAAAAGTTCAATAAATGCATACAATTTTTCCTTGCTGAAGGGGGGTTATGTTCTTATGATGATGAGACCAAAGGGGACATCAAGGTGCCCTTTTGGTACACACATCTTGAGAAAGAATGGGTACCCAAGGATTTTTTAGCACTATTCAAAAAATTTCATGGTTCTGAAGTTTTATTTCTGGTTTCTGCAAATTATTACAGGTCTCTGGCCTAAAGCCCTAAGCCATTCATGAAAATCTTGCTAAAACCCTAAAATTTCTTGGCCGATTCTATTTTGAAGTTAATTTTTGTAACTTAAGTTGCTTATGTCATCTCTTCAAATTTGTTTTCAAGAAGGGCCATTTTATCACTTAAAACCCTTAGGTTTCATGTTTCCTAAGTCAGACAGGGTTCACTTTAATATTTCCTTATTTCCTAAGTCCTCATTCCCGAAAAACTTCACCCTTTATATCTATTGTGCAACTCAATTTTGATCTAACAATAGGCGTAAATCCTTGATGATAAAGTGCACAATATCTAATGTTTAAGGCATTATGCTATGCGGCTACATGTCCAGCTTGATTAGTGGGACCTGTAGTTTCGAAGCCAAGGGTGAGATTAAAGTGCAGTATAGTTAATTTTGATCGGATGGTAGGTGTAATGGCTCAAAGACAAAGATGAAGGTTTTTAATGTTCAAGGCATTACACTGTTAGGCCACATGTCCCCAATGGGTCCGATTAGTGCCAAGGTAATGAAGTAAAGATCAATCAAGTCTGAGAAGATCAGATGGACAATGTAAAGCCTTAAAGAGAAAGTGATCAACATCTACTCATTAAGGAATTACACCCTTGCACCACATGTTTAAGGTGGTTCATGATTAGTACTAATGAAATAAGTAAAGATTGATCAAGTTGCAGAAGATCTAACAGTCAGCTTAAAGGCTTAGTGATGAGATGCACACGATCTAACCTTTAAGCCGTTAAGCTAGAATGACACGTGGCACATAGTGGGCCCATCAAAATAGTGAGGAAGAAGTTAAAAGGTAAGCACTTAAAGGTAATCTGACGGTTGACTTAATGACTTAAAGCAAAGATGCAATCGATCTATCAATCAATCCATTATGCCTATCTGCCACATGTCCAAAATGATGGTATGTTTTCAATAAATCAGAGCTTTAATGACAAAAATATCTTAGCGCAAAGGGTTTTACTTCTTTGTTTTGTTCTAGAAGGATATAGATGGATGAGGAAATTGTGTTTTGCATCCTTTAAGTGGTCTCTGTGCAGTTTAGAAGCTCAGAAATAGTCAAGACAGTCATGGAGCTTTCTCTGGTCTAGAAATGGCTTAGGCCATTTATCCCACATTCATGGTGTTGTAGAAAGACTTTAATATTTTTATATCAGAACACTCAATAGTTGAGTGCCTAAAAGGCATGCACCTTCTGGAATGCAACCCAGTGGTTGGGAGGTGACATGGTGGCCAATCAGTGGATAATGGACCAATTTTGCAGGCCTATGTAGAAATGACATGGCAGAGGTGACACATGGCATCTTGTCACGCAGTCACGATAGTCATGAAGGATCGAAGGAGATGCCTGTGAGTGAGAAAAAAGGTGACACATGGAGGTCTAAGATAGCTGACCAGAGAAGTGGTCTGGTTCATGAGTGCACAACTGAACGGTTATCGCATAGTCACAGAGGTTTGAGCAGATGAGAGAATATGCCAGCGAGTGTCTGATAAGAAGTGATCACCCAGTCACAACAGTTAGAGCCAAAGATGTCTAGTGGTCATGAGTGCATGACTAGCCATTGGTGGTTAGTGTCACATGCTTGCACCAGTTTGTGGCAGTTAAGAGGATGGGTTTTGAGTGAGAGACTAGTCTACACTTGTCAAAATCAAATTGAGATGCCTAGATAATTTAAGGTGCATCTATAGTTATGTTTTAAAATGCATAAAGGATTTCAATTTTGACTATAGATTGAATTTTACATGCCATAGGTGGCCATTGGAAGAAGACATTTGAATTTTTAAATGTTTTAATAAAGGTTTAAGAGAAGTAATCTTTGTCATTTTGCTTCAGAGCAGTTAATTCATGAATTTGATCTTCTGGGCTGTATTTTTATAGCTGTTGGATACTGTATGGAGAGGAATTTGACATTTTTGAACACATTTATTGCATATTTATCTCTTTAAGGGTTTCTATTCAATTTTTTAATCAATATTTAAACCTTTTCTTATCATATTCTGTTCTTCGCCATCACTAAGGAGTTGTTTCAGAGTTTTATAATCGAGATCATACTAG
This sequence comes from Thuja plicata, assembly GCA_018584345.1. Lineage (NCBI taxonomy): Eukaryota > Viridiplantae > Streptophyta > Pinopsida > Cupressales > Cupressaceae > Thuja > Thuja plicata. The sequence continues at coordinate 94,712 of MU228148.1, read as the reverse complement.
ATTCCCAGGATCTTGGCTTTTTAGAAAGAGGGATAGTTGATCTTCCAATTTCTTGAGGGTTAAGTTTCCTGTGATAATTAATGCATTCTAGACATTTCATTTATTATTCCTTTTGTAGGGTTGTATTCTGCAAGTTCCTAGGTGGATGATGGCTAAATCTTATTCTTCTCAATAGAATGTTTTTAAGAGAATGTTTTCAACTTGTCTGTATGACAGTGCTACTTGGTTGTTGTGATGAATTTAATGTTATATGTCATATAGTATTTTAATGAGTTTTATCCCTAACCCTAAATGATCTAAAGCTTGTTGTAGTCCTTGGTTTATAAAAGGACTTCTAAGATCATTTAGTAGAAGTTGGGAAAATTGGGGCAGGTAGCATAAGACATAAAACCTTATACTATTTTCCAGTGAGTATAGCAGATGTATATCTACAGATTATTATCATAAGAATAAGAAATTTTCTAACCTTTTGCATTTATTAAAGTTGCATATGTTTTTAAGAATTTTGGAATTGAAATTGGACTCTTTGTACTTAATACAGTATTTCTGATTCAAGTCTCTCCTTTTTTCTTGCCTCTTGAGTTTTGAATCTTCTGGTTCACTGCATAGAATTTATTTATGTATATGTCTTAGTCCATAGTTTTGATCAAGGATCAAATTAAAATCTTCTTTGGATAAGACATGGACTCTTTGGGTATTGTCTATATAAGGATTAATAAGAAGTGTTTGAACTGGAGTTATCTATATTTATGGTTTTGAAGTCCTTGACAATAGTTAGTTTCTCTGTCATGTATTTGAACTAGAATCATTGCCCAATGGATAAAACACTGGTCAATAATCAGTATTTTCTATTTTGATACATATCTAAATACACTTGGCTATATTCTGCCCTATCAAAAACATCAAAACCATTCTATTCCTTTTAAGTTTTTTGATTGTTGATTATAGTCTTGCATGGTAGAGAAGAGTCACTGAGTGAGTGGTTATCATTTCATACTTTCTTGTCATTAATCTGTTGTAATCATCCAGAGTTATAGTGAGTTGTGAAAGCTAAATATTTGTCTGGATTAGGTACACCCTGCCTTGGTTTTGCAGAGCCAAAAGAGTAGAGGGCAGTCTTGTCCTTCAGTTGGTCCAGTTACCTTGTAGAGATCTCATACTTGGAATTAGCCATTCCTAATATTAGTCTCAAGGTATATTGGTTTCTTATAAATAACATAAACATTTCAAACACTAACAGGAGCTACCTCCAATTAACATTGATTTTTGTGTTAACGAGAGGATATATCGCATAGATCCATATTCATTACATGGTTTGGGCATATTTTCCATGGATGGGATAAAGGTATGTTACAACAAACTTGTTGAATTGATGGAGTTTGTTAGACCTTGTTACAATTGCAATGATCAGATATGGATTGCTTAATATATAAAAGTATGCGTAGGTATGCACTATCAGCAAATTATAAAGAGATTGGACACTTTGCTACAAGATGTCCTAAAAGAAAAGATGACAGAAGTGATAACAGATATTTTGAGAAGAAATTTGACAGAGGTGATAAAAAAGATTACAGAGGTTACCGATGATTAGAAAGAAGTGATACCCGAGATTACAAGGACAAAGGCAAGAAGGCTAGCTATCTAGCTACTTGCAAAGATGAAGATACTGACACTAAACCGGATGATGATGTTGAGATAGTGTTTGTAGCTTTGAAGGATGATTCAGATGAAGATGAAAGGTATGAAGAAACTGCACTCATATCTAAGATTAGTAAAAATCTTATCTGGATTATAGATAGTGGCTGTACTCACCATATGACTGGTGACAAAGAAAAGTTTAACACTTTTGAATACTATAAAGGTGGTACAGTAAGAATGGGAAATGATTCTCCTTGTCAAATTGAAGGTAAGGGAACAGTAATGCTGAATAACCTAATTGAATGTGAAAATGCTTATTGGGTAAAAGGATTGAATTATAATTTGTTGAGTGTTTCTTAGCTGAATAATTTAGGTCATAAAGTAGCATTTGAGAACAAGAAGGCCAAGATCTTCAATGAATCAGGAACATTGATTGGTACCGGTGAATAGACCAAAGGTAATTTATTCTATCTGAATGATACTAACCCCACTTGCTTGATGAAAAGAAATGAAGACATATGCCTGCGGCACAAAAGGTTGTGTCATGTGAACTTTGACAACATGATGAAGATAAGTAGGAAAAGAAGTGTAAGAGGCTTACCAATGATGACAAAGCCAAACAACATCATGTGTAAAAATTGTCAAAAAGGTAAAATGACAAAGTCTAGTTTCAAAAGAAAAACCCATACATTTGATGATATTCTAGAAATAGTCCATACTGATTTATGTGGACCTATGAGGACAAAGAGCTATTATGGAGATAGATATTTTATTATCTTTGTTGATGATTACTCTAAGATATTTTATTCTCTTTGTTGATGATTACTCTAGAATGATGACAGTCATGTTTTTTTTAAAAAAATCTGAAGCATTTAAGATGTTTAAATGGTATAAAGCTATGGTAGGAAAAAAAAGTGGTAAGGATCTGAAATGTTTGAGATCAGATAGAGGAGGAGAGTTTATATCAGATGAGTTCACTAATTTCTGTAAGGAGCATGGTATAAAAAGATAGGTTTCTGCACCAAGAACACCACAGTAAAACGAGATTGCTGAGAGAAGGAATAGATCAATAGTTGATTGTGCAAGAACACTGATGATAGAGAAGGACATCACTTAGATCTTATGGAGAGAAGCTATTAGCACTGCTGTCTACACACTTAATAGAGTACAATTAAGAAAGGACTCAAAGAAGACTCCTTATGAGCTATAGTATGGTAAAACACCCAATGTAAGTTACTTCAAAATTTTTGGCAGTCAATGTTATTTCTTAAAAGATCAAATAAATGGAAAGCTAGACACCAAAAGTGATGAAGGCATTTTTCTAGGGTATTCTACCAAAAGCAAAGTTTTTAAATGTCTAATCAAGGCTTCTAACAAAATAGTTGAAAGTGAAAATGTAAAGATTGATGAATTTGTAGAAAAGAATGATCTAGAAAGAACAAAAGAACTAGAGGACTACAACAAGTTTGTATACTGTGAAAAACCCACAACTCTACCCGAGCAACATTGCTTAAATCAAGAACAACAGAATGTTGCAACCGACGGTCAGGATAATGGTCAAGATAATGAGCAAGGTAATGAAGATCAAGCTGATATGCAAAGAGTTGTACCTATACTTGCAAGATATGTAAGAAGGAACCATCCAAAGGACTAGATCATAGGAGATAAGAAAGTTGGTACAAGAACAAGAAGTAAGTCTTTAAACTCAAATTGCTTAATTTGTGAGTTTGAACCAAAATCTGTCAATGCTGCACTAGACAATGAAGAATGGATAAGTGCTATGAATGATGAGATTGAAAAGTTTGAGAAGAACAAGACATGGTCACTTGTGCCAAGACTAGATGACAAGAATGTCATCGGTACAAAATGGATATTCAGGAACAAACTGAATGAGAATGGAGAAGTCACAAGGAACAAAGTAAGACTAGTATGTAAGGGGTATGCACAAGAGGAAGGTATAGACTATGGAGAAACCTTTGCACCCATTGCTAGGCTAGAAGGAGTAAGAATTCTACTCGCTTATGCTGCATACAAAGGATTCAAGGTATATCAAATGGACGTCAAGTCAGCATTCCTAAATGGAATACTTGAAGAAGAGGTATACATTGAGCAAC
>MU228148.1:50099-69576 GCA_018584345.1 Thuja plicata | reverse complement strand
AAGAGTGAAAAATTGGTAGCATGTTACTGGTGGTTTTTCCCATATTGGGTTTCCACATTAAATACTTGTGTCAACTTGTGTGAATGCTTATGGTTTTCTTTACTGTTATGTTTCTACAAGCTAATTTTAATTGACAGTAAACTGCATGATTAAAGTTGTTGACTTATGCTACTGCTGCCGAGTAGATCTGAAATATAGAAAGTTTTTATTTGCTACATCTAGACCTGAGGATAACTAATTCACCCCTCCCCTCTTAGTTATTCTAAATTCATTCTAACACAACCTGCATCAAAAAATTGACTAACTCGCGTCGACAACTAGGCAAAAATTTACTAGTGTTTGGTTCCAATGTATAAGGAATGTCAAACCTTGAACCTTTGGAAAATGGTTCAAAGGTTCAATTTCAACATTGAGTTGATACTGTTGAACATACTAGATGCACACTCAAACAAAGACTTGCGGTTTGGGCTATCAAAAAAACATATGAGCACTAGACAATTTTGGACTAACATACTGTTGAAACTTGAAATCTTAAACCATTATCAAAATAGTTCAAGGGTTCAATTTCATTTACCGACATGACTACAATTAATGCTTACTTCTTTCTTAAACAAAGCCTCAAGACATACATGTGCGCTGGGTGAACTTTGAACCGATGAACTCTTGAAATTTTGACAAAGGTTCAATTCAAAAATTCACAAGGCATTTTAATTATTGAAAGATGAAAGAGGAAATTAGTTTTTCAATAAAATTGGGGTGGCTTAAATAAAGACCAACCAAGATACAATTAATACAACCTTATTTTTCTTAATATGGGGAAATTTGACACAATAAAAAATAGGGGGTAACATTTGCTTTTACTGGGGACTGAGACTGTGAAGGACTAGGCAACGAATTTAGGATCTCTGGTTTTGCACCAGCTCAAAACATACAAAATAAAGAACTGACACACACAAACAAATAAATTAACAAATACCAACTAACACACCAAAAATACTATGTACAAAAATAGAGGACTCATGTTTTACAATTGATAGAGATTTAAATCCTTCCCATTATAGGATAGGGGAAGGATGCATTCATATGGATTTTAAGCTTAAATGAGTTAGGGCCTAATACATGATGAATTATGAATGGTCCCCACCAAAGAGAATCAAATTTTCCATGAGCTCCCTTTGGTTCTTTTCTTCTATCCTAGAGCAATACTTGATCTCCCTGAATAAAATTTCTTGGCTTGGCTCTATGATCAAATATCTTCTTCACACGAGTCTGATGGGTTGTGATGTGATCTATTAGTTCCCTTCTTTCTTTGTCTATTTTTGTGAGATACATAACTATCTTTTCTAGAGCATCTTGAAAAAACTCATCCTTGATCACTTTCTACAATTTGACTGTTGATAAGTCCAAGGGTAAAGACAAATGCGCCTACACTCCATACACCAATTCAAAAGAAGACATGCCTATAGCTCTCTTAGGTGATGTTCTATCAGCCTACAATGCCTCATAAATCCTTTTATGCCAATCTTTTGCATTAGCATTCACCAATTTTCTCATGATAGATATCAAATTTTTGTTACTGGACTTGGCTTATCAATTTCCTTGGGGGTAGTAATATGAAAAATGGGATAATGAGATGCCATGGTTGTAACAGAACATACTCAACTCCAAAGAGGAAAAATTAGTATCATTTTCAATTATAATGTTTTGAGAGACATCAAAACACACCATAATGTTCTCTTTGAGAAAATTACAAACTACTTCTGAAGTTGTTTTCTTTACTGGAATGGCTTTCACCCATTTTGTAAAATAGTCAATTTTTTGTCAGGATTTGAGTTTGTCATGTGCTTGAATGGGGATTGAGGGGATGAATGAAGTATAAACCCCACTTATTAAAGGGTTCCTCGATAACAGACCTCAAAGGTAACGTTTCCAACTATGGTTTGCCTGCAAACATCTTGCACTTCTCACAATTTGTCACCCATCTATACGCGTCCTTGAATATTCTAGGCCAGTAATAGAAGTTTATGAGGATCTTAAAAGAAATTAAATTTGATGAGTAATGGCCTCCATAGTACTTGTCATGTTTTCTTCAGGTAATTTCTCTTGATGTTCTTTGTCAACACATCTTAGAAATGTCCCATCCAAACCCCTCTTATACAATACATCATCAAAAATTACATATTTAGCTTCCTTTAACCTTAAGTTCCTTATTTCTCTTGGGGTTAAATGCTTTGGGCATTCTCCATAATTCAGATAATGTGCCATGTCTATAAATGAGGGATACTGCAAACTGGCTAGTAGAACCGTTGACAATCCTTCATTCTCTCCCTTATTCTTTGCTATCAACCAACACAACCCTTGACCACAGACCAATTTTGTTAGCTTGATATCCAGATAAAATTCTTGAATTTTAGAGACACAAGTTGTTCGAATGTCCATTCCCACCTCTTGCTGAATTAGGATGCTTTTCACACTGGGGCTAGGTACAAACACAAGAGAGTGAGAGTGTAGTATATAATATCTAAAGTGTTTAAAAACTTTAACAACAACAAAATATTTTTTATCTACCAATGAGTAATTTAATTCATGCTTCTTAAGCATCACACTCATAAAAGAAATATGGACTTCTTCATTCAGTTTATTCTTTTACAACAAGATACCAGGCATAGTGTTGTTTGAGGCATAGCAATAAATGATAAAATATTCTTGGAAATCTGGGTTTATCAAGGTAGGGGCTTGAGAAATTTATTTTTTAATGGACTCAAAGGATTTCATCACTTCACCACTCCATTTGAATATTTTTTTACTCATCAAGCTTACTCTGTGTTTGGTGGTTTCAACAAAATTTGGCATAAATCTTCTGAGGAAATTGAGTTGACCAAAAAAGGATTTAACACCACTTATATTAGATGGTGAGCTTAATTTATGGATAACCTTTACTCTAACTGGGTTGATTTTGAAGCCTTCTTTTGAAATGAGGTGGCCTAGTAGTTTCCCCTCTTTCACATAGAAATGAACTTCTTGGGGTTCAAAGATATTCCATGAGCTTGACATCTCTGTAAAATAGCTTCTAGATCTCTTAAGTGATTCTTTCTTCTCCTAGAGAAAATGGTCAAATCATCAAGGTACATAACGATTATCTTATCCCTTAAATGACCAAAAGACAAGTTCATTTCATTTTGGAACGTGGTACCAACATTGATCAGGGTGAATGACATGTGATTATATGCGAAAGTCCCTCATTTAGTTGTAAAATAAGTTTTATATTGATCCTCTTCTACTACACTTATTTTATTCTAGCTTCAAAATACATCTAGCATGGACATCGTTTCTGATTCTGCAAACATTTACAATATGTGATCCATAACTAGCAGAGGGTAATTGTCTTTGAAGATTGCCTGATTTAGGTTTCTAAAATCAACACAAATTCAAATCTCCCCATTCTTTTTCCACACAGGAACAATGTTTTCCACACAGGTAGAGTGGTGAATCAGATATATGATCTTAGCCTTTAACATTTTATCCACCTCCTTAAAAATAATGTCTACAAATTTGGGATTGTAATTCCTTAACTTCTATCAGAAAGGGCTTGCTCCTAGCTTCAAAGGGATATGGTGTTAAAATTTTCCTCCTCTAAAATTATTTAGATCATCATGAAACCACACAAAAACATCCTTATACTTTATCAAGGGTCTGATGAATCTATGTTTGTCTTTAGGCATGCAACATTTCCCTAAATCAACAAATTTTGGATCAGTCTCTCCTCCAATGTTTACATTTGGGGTGTCTTTATTTTTGGTGTATCTATCATAATGATCAAATAACCATTCTAGAGACACTAAACCTTTAAGAATCCTATTTTCTTTCAATTGAATGATATCCTTATCAGGATCTTCTCCTAGATCTGGACATAATTCATTACAATCTAGTTCTGAACCTTCGAAGAAGGTAGACATAAACATCTCTATTTTATATAGGAAATTATTAATCTATTTATCATTTTCAAATATCTATCAGAATTCAAAACTATCTAGAACAATAGTATGATAGATTATCTCAACTCTATATATTTCCTCTTTGAAATTAGGATGTGGAAGTAAAAGAGAGGCTGATACTGCAAGCAAGTCTTCTCTAGTATTTAAATCCATAAGAATTGCTTTGATTTAGAATGACTCAAATCCTTCTATCCCACCCCAAACCCTTTTTTTATAGTTTTTTAACCTTTCATTCTTCACAGTGAAGTTATTTCTTACTTGTTTCATAATTAGTTCAAAATCACCCTTCACCTTCAGCATTTTTATCCCTTTCCTCTTTGCTTCCTCCAATCCTAACAATAAGGCTTCATACTCCATTGTATTGTTTGTGTTCCTGAAATCTAACTTGAAGGAATAAGGAAATTTCTCACCTTTTGGAGAGATCAAAACTACCTCTTCCCCTAAACCAGCTAACGAGCAGCTGCCATTGAACTTCATGTTCTAAAAATTGTCAGAGCAATCAGGTTCGAGTGATGGTTTTTCTCATTTGTCTCGAGAAAATATCATATAATTACCAAAATCACACTCTTGATAAAGTATATGTGCTTTGGGATCATCAGAAGGGAGCACAGTATATTTCACCTTTGTCTCAGGCTACAACAATGCTTTCTATTTTCCCATTGGGATGATTTCTTGTGACCAATCCATCTTGATTTACCTACCTAAATCCTTGCAAAAGGCTCTTCTTAGTAACATTCCATAGCTGGCAGGCATATCAACCACTAAAATGGTTAATTTCAGTCTTTTAGTTGGATGGGTTGCTAGACAAATTTGAGAATCTTTAACTTTCCTTAGTAGGGAACCTGTTTGGAATCCATAGAATAATATCAAAGTGTTGATCTCCTAGCCCTCTCTCCAGTGCCCTTCTTGCTAAATCAGAAAGTGGGTTTACCATTAGACTCCATTGTTCTAGTTTTATCACCCCCCTAAATGCCATAACATGATAGTCATGAAGAACAAAGGTAATCATCCTAGACTCCATCTTCTATTTTGTAGCTCACCTACTTCTTACAAGGTTCTCAGCTTTAATTTCAGAAATATTTTGAAGCCTCTGCATATTAATAATCATTTTGTAAATGCATTTAATAACATCTTTAATGATTACACTTACCTTCTACTCTCTATGATCTATTAGGATTGCATTCATAATGGTCATTATTATACCGCACTTCAATATTAATTGCTGATAGCTAGGTATCACGCTTAATTTAGTACCATTATAGTTAGCTACCCGTGACATGATGTTAATCTTAAGTCATTTAGCTTACCTAAAGGGATACATAAAGTCCTTAATGTTTTGATAGGCAGTACTTATTAATTCCTTTTAGGCTCAGATCTGGGATTGTGAGGTTAGACTTATGATTTCTCAATCTATACAATATTATATACTTGTCTAGTACGGGTTTAGATTATTGATGAGAAAATCGTGCCATGATAGAGGTAAGAAAAATGGTATGGAAGAGACACTAAATTCAGAGGGTCCCAGTTTTCTAAAAAAATAGTTTATTGTTGTCCTTACCCGTTCTGCAATCATATATCCCAATAATTAGGTATTAGAATATAATTAATAGGAGGAAACTCAAATCTTATGTAAATTAATAAAGAAGATGAGTCCAAATTTCCTTATTTTCAAACATCAAATTAAGTTAGGGCTTTATTAGTTACCATCTAATTTTCTATATTTTAACAAGCAAAATAATGTAAGAAACAAAGAGATATATGTAAAGATCAACTCCTAACAAGGTTGTAAGATCTTCTAACAAGGATCATTATACTCTAGTGCAGTTCTTTGTGGGTGCTAATTCCCACTGGGGTTTTACCTATTTTGGGTTTCCCCATAACCAAAATTGTGGTGTTCTATTCTGTGTTATCTTGTTGTGTTTATGCTTAATGTTATTCTATACTTAATTGAAAAAAGAATTGAATCTAGTAGATAACTGATTCACCCCCATCTCAGTTATCTCTTGGGACTATTCCTAACAATTGGTATCAGAGCCAAGTGCCTTAGAGAGAAATCTTAACAGCTTAAGGTAGATCAAATGGCGTACTTCAAAAAAGATAGTCCTAAATTTGATGGAGAGAATTATCTTGACTGGAAGAACAAAATGATAACACACCTATAGTGTGTTGGTTTTGAGATCTATGAGGTAGCTACTCATGCAATTGATGTTCCTACTTTGAAAGATCTTGCAGAAGAAAATTGTACTGTTAAACAAAAGGAAGTATTCACCCAAAATGCAATTGCCAAAGAAGCCCTTATAAGTGCCTTATCAGATAGTGAATTTTCTGAGATTAAGAAAGCAGATAAAGCCTATTGAATATGTAATTAACTAGAAGACATGTTTTAAGGAGACGTCCAAGAAAATAATGCACGTAGAAAGACATGGAAGAAGAGATACAACAATTCAGAGATGCTTCCTGAAGAAAACATCAAAGCTTACAATCAAAGGATTAATGAAGCAGTTTCAAGAATCAGAAACAATGGTGGAGAAATTTGAGAGGAAGACATAATTGACAAATTGATGACTACATTGACAACAGATTATGAAAGTAAGATAAACATCTTGGATGAGACTATGAAATTTTCAAAAGACTTTAAAAGAGAAACCTTGATCAGCAAAATTTCAGCATTTGAGATATCAAGATTGAAGACAGAACCTAAAATTGAAACAGCCTTCAAAGCCTCAATCCATGGTAAGAAATCTTTGAGTACTTCTAGTAATATTGAGAAAGAAGAAGTGGATAAAGAACTAGAAGAAATCGTTGCTATGATCGATAAGAAAGAAAGGAAAGGAAAAGGAAAATATGAAGGACAGTTACCATTCAAATGTTTTTCATGTAACAAAGTTGGCCATTTTGCATCCAAGTGTCCTACAAGAGTCAAGAAGTTCAGAACATATTACAAGCCTAAATATACAAAGGAATGCTACTATACTGAAGATGGTGTGACTGGTGATGATTCAGGAGAAGATGCAATTGGATTCATTGCAATTGTAGATATTGAAAAAATGTTTGATGAAATGGACATTGAAGATGAAAAGAAAGCACAAGAATTGGCATTAGTTTCCCAAGAAGACATCAGAATAGACTGGATCATTGACAGTGGGTATTCACATCATATGATAGGAGACAAAGATAGATTTGTACATCTGGATAAGTACAAAAGTGGCATGGTTATATTTGGAGATAACACTCCTAAACCCATCATAGGTAGAAGATCTATCACTCTAGATGGGAGATTACACTCCTAAACCCATCATAGGTAGAGGATCTATCACTCTAGATGGAAAGAACACTCTAGATGGAAAGAACAAAACAAATGATATTATGTATGTTGATGGTTTACATCATAACTTACTAAGTGTTGGATAGTTGCTCGATAAAGGATATCAGTTGGAATTCAAAAACAACAAGTGCATCATTAATAACAAAGAAGGAGACATGATTGCATCAGGTTCAAAGACTAAAGGTAATGTCTTTCAACTCAATTATGAAGTAAGTTGTTTTGTTGCAAAAGTGGATGATAGTTGGTTATGGCACAAAAGACTTTGTCATATTAATTTTGACAACATAGTAAAGATAAGGAATATAAAGGCAGTAAGAGACCTTCCTAGTATTGCAAGACCAGTTGATACTATGTGTAGGGAATGTGTGATGGGAAAGCATGTGAGGAACTCATTCAGAAGCAAATAGAACTCTGCTAAGAACAAATTAGATCTAGTGCATACAGACTTATGTGGACCTACTCAAACAAGATCATACTATGGTGAAAGGTACTTTATTTTTTTTTTTGATGATTTCTCTAGAATGATGTGGGTTGCGTTCTTGAAAGACAAATATGAAGCTTTTGAGAAGTTCAAATTATTCAAAGCTAAAGTTGAAAATGAGTCTGGATTAAAGATAAAATTTCTAAGATCTGATAGAGGGGGAGAATTCACCTCTGACAAGTTTCTTGAGTACCATGAAGAACATGGGATCAAAAGATAGCTAAGTGCACCTAGAACCCCTCAGCAGAATGGAATTGTAGAAAGGAGAAATAGGATCATACTTGACACAACACACACTATCATGATTGAAGTAAAAGTTGCACACACCTATTGGAGAGAAGCAATCAATACAACAGTCTATACTATCAACAGAATTCAACTAAGGCTAGGCGTAGACAAGAAACCTTATGAACTTTGGTTTGGAAATGTGCCTACAGTAAAATACTTTAGAATCTTTGGAAGAAAGTGTTACATCAAGAGAGATGACGGTGTTGGTAAGTTTGATGCTAGAAGCGATGAAGGTATTTTCTTGGTTACTCTACTAAGAGCAAAGCTTACAAATGTTTTAACTTGATATTGAAGAAAATCATTGAAAGTGCACATGTGAAGATTGATGAGAAGTTCATGATTCAAGAGAGATACTATGATTATGCACCTATGATTGAAGATGAACCTAGACCTATTAGTAAAGAAACAATTATTGAAGAAATGTTTAATTGTATTGATGTATCATGCAATAACCCTAAACCAAGTGAAGAGGAATCACAGATTACAAATGAGAGTGTCACACCCAAAATTCTAAAATACACATCTAGATACCATTCAAAAGAAGATATCATTGGAGATTAGAGCAGTAAAGTTTTGACAAGATCTAAAGCAAAAGGTTTAACCGTTGATGAAGAGGTATGTCTACTTTCACAAATTGAACCCTTAAGTGTTGAAGATGCTTGTAATGATTCAGATTGGCAAAATGCAATGCAAGAAGAATTAGATTAGATAATTAAGAATGACACATGGGAATTGGTCCCTAGACCTTGTGACAAAAATGTGATTGGAACTAAGTGGATATTCATAAACAAAATGAATGAAGATGGTATAGTGATAAGAAACAAAGCAAGATTGGTATGCAAAGGGTATGCGCAGAGAGAAGGAAATGACTACTTTGACACATTTTCCCCTGTGAGCAGACTGGAAGCTATTAAATTATTTTTAGCTTATGCAACATTCAAAAACTTTAAGGTATATCAGATGGATGTCAAGTCAGCATTTCTGAACGGTGACTTGAAGGAAGAAGTCTACATAGAACAACCTGGAGGATTTAATTTATCAAAAAAATAAGACATGGTATGCAAACTAAAGAAAGCCCTCTATGGACTCAAACAGGCCCCAAGAGCATGGTATGAGAGACTTGCTAACTACTTGACAAAGATAGGATTCAAGAAGGGAGAAATAGATTGTAACTTATTCATAAGAGAGACACTTGAAGGATTATTACTTGTTGCTATTTTTGTTGATGACATTATTTTTGGAGGTAATGAAAATCTTAGTTCAAACTTTGCTAAAGAGATGCAGAGCGAGTTTGAAATGAGCATGATTGGACCCATCAAATACTTTTTGGGACTACATGTAAAACAGACAGACAGAGGTATATTCATAAATCAGTCTAAATATGTGAAGGAGATATTGAAGATATTCAAGATGGAAGATTGCAAGCCAGTAAGCACCCCTATGATAACAGGAAGCAAACTTTCTAAAAATGATGACTCTATAGCAGTTGACAAAATACTATACAAGTCTATGATTGGAAAACTCATATATCTTACTCAATCTAGACCAGATATTTCTAATGCAGTTGGCATTGTTGGAAGATTTGCAGCTGAACCAAAACAAAATCACCTAATGGCAATAAAAAGAATATTTAGATATTTAAAAGGGACTATAGACTATGGTTTATGGTATCCTAACTCAGAAAATGTAAAACTTCATGTGTATACAGATGTAGATTGGGCAGGTTGTGTTGATGACAAAAAGAGTACCACAGGAGGAGCAGTATTTCTTGGAGATAGGTTGGTTACTTGGACAAGCAAGAAGAAGAACTGTATTTCTTAGTCAACAACAAAAGCTGAGTATGTAGCAGCGGCATTAAATTGTTCCACAATTGTTTGGATCAAGAAGATGATTAATGACTTTGGAATTCAGATTAATTATCCTACTTTTATTCATTATGACAACACTAGCTCTATTAATATGTCAAAGAACCCTGTGATGCATGCAAAGAAAAAACACATAGAAATAAAATATCATTTTCTAAGGGAAAAATTTGCAGAGAGAGAAGTGAAGTTGGATTATGTGAGCATCAAAGAACAGTTGGCAGACATATTTACAAAGCCTCTATCAAAAGATACTTTTGAGTATCTCAGGAAGAAGCTGGGAGTAATTCCCTTTCCTGAGTCTGATTAGAATTTGCAGCAAGTGCATCAGTCCTTGGTGACTGATGATTGGTTGACTACTCTACTTCAGGAGTTGTACATGTGCTTATTTGTATTTAGAATCCTTTGCCATTGATGTCAAAAGGGGAGTATATAGTAAGGGGGATCATATACTCTAGGGGAGTATATAGTCATGAAAATAAAAACACAGTAAAAAGAGATGTAGCAGTTAAAAGGAACTTTTGATGAGGATATTGAGAAGATTGTAAAAAGGAAGAAGATACTTTTGGATTGATGGTGTTCTTCGTATCATATGTTGCCATCAATGTCAAAGGGGGAGATTGTTGGAGATTTTCCCTTGTACAAATAGTTGACTGTATGTTTCTCATTGATGAAAACATATAGTATACAACAATGTTCCATATGTAATTATCAGTATGGATATGTTAGAGCATTGCACGGTTATTTTTATGTTGTAGACATATTTATTATACTATGTTCATACACGCATATTCAGTAGTGCAGTTAAAGTTGAGTTATGTTGATATGTTTACCAGCTATAATTTTAGAAGATTGTTATTAAGAGCCGATAGTAATTTCATTGTTTCTTCAGTTGCACCTATCTTTGGGATATGCGTGTTCAGATTCATGTTTAGTTATGAGTTAAGAACGTTTAGCCAAGGGTGCTTAATGTGTTTCATCTGAAGTGTGATGTTTGAATTATTTTGGTGGAGTCGATTGTGTGAAGTGATGTGTCTATTCATTTAGAGTTGTGCGGTTCTAATTATGTCGCGTGCTTAGTTTAGCTGACAAGAAAGTTGTTGAAGGTCTTCCTACAGCTGACATAATCATATCTTTTGAGGAAGATACTTATAGTAGTTCATTTGTGATTGCCAAATACGAAAAAAGGAAGAAAAAAGGAGAGATAAGTCGTAACAGTTACAGAGCAGAATGTCTAATGTATTAGAATAGTAAAGCTACATCATTCATCAGTTAAAGATATATGTGAAGAAGCAAAAAGATCATACAAGTCACTAGAACTGATCAAGACAACAGGTCTACTTAAACAATTCAAATATCATATATAGTGTATATCTGTTGTACAGAGGGTTGCAACCTTCATCATTTAAGCGGTGTGCTATTGGATAGTGTTTCCTCACCCCTAAAAAGGTTATTTGTAAAAGACTCCTAACAGGGTCCGACCCTTGACCAGGTCACTGTACTTATTGCATTGTAAAGATCAACTCCTAACATGGTTGTAAGATCTTCTAATAGGGATCATTATACTCTAGTGCAGTTCTTTGTGGGTGCTAATTCCCACTGGGGTTTTACCTATTTTGGGTTTCCCTGTAACCAAAATTGTGGTGTTCTATTTTGTGTTATCTTGTTGTGTTTATGCTTAATGTTGTTCTGTACTTAATTGAAAAAAGAATTGAATCTAGTAGATAACTGATTCACCCCCCTCTCAATTATCTCTTGGGACTATTCCTAACACACACACACACATATATATATAAGTGTGTAAACAACTAAATAAGGAAGTTTGCAGAAATGACAATGAATCATTTTCAAGAAGTATGAATTCAAAGAGAGTATAGTTAACTACACAAATGCCTTCGTATAACATCAGGGAAAAGAAACAAAGCCAAATTCCTTACTATTCTTTGATAGGTCCTTCCTATTGATTCTACTCTCAGAGTGCAATGCGGATGTGATTTTAACTTTAAGGATTCCTAAAAGAAGAATATGCAATACAGAATTCTAAAACTAATAACAAGGTTTTTCTCATTGGAGAAGTTATCTAACTCAATGTTTCTATGATTTGATGGAAGGGATGGATCAAGGAAAAAATTGATGTTGTCAACCTAAGCCTAGGCATCCACTATAATCCTAAGTGCCTAGAAGAGGAGACCACATTAGGAAGCCATAGTAAGAAGGGTAGTGTTATAAATTGGGTTCCTACCTTAGTCTAGGGCTAAGCTTATCCGAGTGACATTAAAGTACCTATTAATCTTGAGAAACTAGAGAATATCCCTATATAATTATTCTATGCTAAAATAGGTTAATGTCATCTACTCCTAGGTTTTCTAGTTCATCGGCCCTTTTATTACCTTCCCAATAGATGTGGTTAATGGTAATCTTTTCAAATGATTTACATAAGTTTAATGCTTGGGAGAGAAGAGAATTTAGTTTATAATTTGGTGTAGATCCTTTACTTAAAGCATTAATAATGATTGCAGAATCCCCTTTTATTTCTAAATTCTCTAATCCTAAGGCTCTGCACTTTTAAGAGTCCTTTAACTAAAGCCAACATTTCTGCCCAGTTGTTAGTTTTAGTTCCAATGGAGCATCCAATGTTTCTATTTCAGTTCCTTGATTATTATGAATACAACAATTGATTCCTACCACTCCAGGGTTTCCCCTGGATGCCCCATCAAAATTCAATTTAAACCATCCTTCCTCTGGTGGAAGCCATTTATAGTTTATTTCCTTTTGAAATCTTTATCATGATCCCCCTTACCAATAAAGGGAGGGAGAGAGAGACCTATCCAATTTCCTCTCATTTTTTCATCCTAATGACTCATATGGAGGCCCAATTTTTGTAGCTTAGTAATTCTGTTGTTAATAGTTTATATGATGGCTACTTCAATCTTGTTTATAATTTGCTTCCAATCCATTTTATCTTCCTTAAAAATTATTTTGTTTCTCTCTTTCCATATTTCCAATATTATAATTAAAGGGGCCATTGTCCATAAGTTAACATAGATACTCACCTTTTTAATGGAAGACCAGTCTTGGAGCATAGCAAGAAGTGAATTAGGGAAAGTAGATAACCAACCCAAATTTTTTGAAAGCCATTTCCAACATTGGTTCGCATAGGAGAAGTTCAAAAATAAATGATCAATATCTTCTTCGCTGTTCTCACAAAGAGGGAATTTTCTAGGACTAAGAACCCAATTTTCTTAAATTTATTTGTTGTTAAGAGTCTATTACTGAGGGCCAACCAGTAACAAAAGCCAACTTTGGATAAATAATTTTTTTTCTAGCATAAGTTTGTAGGGATGTTAGTCTTAGGTCTCTTGTAGCATTTAATGATGAGGTTATAACCATCTCTAGTGTTGTATTCTCCATTTTTTGAGTCATCCCAAACCAACGTGTCCTTTCTACCATTTAGTGCAATTCTTCTTTTGTTAAGAGTCTCTTTTAATAGCTCTTCATCTTCATTTGATATCCCTACCTCCTTAAATGATTTCCATACCCAATCTTCTCCATTGAAAAATATATAATCTTTAAAGAAAATCCCTATCCTAGAATCTAAGTTGGTTTTGAGGGAATTATTGTCTAGTTCCTTTTCAAGGACTTCATAGCCTCCCTAAGAATCAGTCCAAAAAAGTGCTTCTTCTCTTGTGCCTAAATTACACATTATTTTACTCATAATAATGTGTCGACAATCTAGCATAAAGTTCCATATTCTAGATCCTCTAGGAGGATTTATTTCCCTAAAAAAATATTGATGAGGGTATTCTCGCTCAAGTATTTAGAAATAAGAATCTTTACCCATTTCAACTCAGAATTTCTAAACATTCTCCAAATTAACTTTGTTCCAAGGGCTTTTCCTTGGTCACCTATGTTTTTGAGACCCGCATGTTAGCAATAACTGAGAGGGGGGAGTGGGGGGGGGGAATCAGTGGCCTCAAAAACATTCCAATTAATCAACCCAAAAACTTAGTACCATAATTAAGCTTGTAGTTATCTTCAGCCCTATAAGATGAATGCCTTCAAATGTACTTATTAAATTACTACTACTCGGAGTGCTTTGTTAAACCTTATTCATTATGTTTACCGAATAGTAGTCTTTCAATTTACCGAAAAATAGTAAAGTACTTAGAGTATACCGATCAATCCAGATTAGCTATGTGTAATGAAAAACACTAAAGTAATGACTCATAAACACATTGACACATGCATTTTTAACGTGGAAACCCTGTTAAGGGAAAACCACTTGGGACCGATAACCCAAATTTTTCACTCTTCTAAAGTGAGCTCGGTGAAGAGCCAACCCTGTTAAAGGTTACAAACACACTGCTAGGTGTGACCTTGTTACAGGATTTTAAAAGATTAGTTTGTCACTTGATATCGGGAATTTCTATGCTACCTTCCTTGTCCAAACTCTTCTGGTTTGTCAAATGGTATCAGTCATCTCATGCTATCTTCATGATCAAACTTTTTGATACTCCTTGGGATGTATCTCAATATAGAAAGGATCTTTAAATCCTGCCCGGTTAAGAGACTTTCTGAGTCAATGGTTAAACTGAAACAATATGATCTGTTCACATATACAACTTTATACTTCCAGATTTTCAGATCTATTGTAAGCTCATTAAACCAATCTGATCAATATATCATTTCAATACCTTTGCTCCACTCTTGTTCTTCTTGGTGACACTATGCTCTATTGCTCGGTGTCCATATAAATCTTTAGCTCTTTCCTCATCTTGATTGATTAGGACTGTATGAAGTTGTTCTTCATCAGTTTCTCTCTAGCGTCCTCTTTTTCATTCACTCCCCTTAATTTGTAATGAATTAAGTTGTCTCTTTATAGACATGATATCACCGTTTCTAGGTTCTTGATTTTCTTGATCTTGGTGTGATCCACAATCTTAGCCAATCTGATTTAAATCAAAACTCATGTTTTATCTCATAGAAATATTCTTGCCAATTGGACAAAATACTTTTAAATCCTTTACTTATCTCTGGCTTTATCTTGTCGATAAAAACAATGATAAAGTCTATATTTAGCTCTACCAGCTAGATATTTTGTCATTTCTGAACTCCAGTTAACTTCAGTGTTTTAACTCTTTGATAGCTTTGGTCAACACTCCATTTCTCCTCAGGCTTCTCCGTCGGGGTTGTCTGTCCGTCAGGTTACACTATGATTCTGTCCATCGGGTATGCTTGTGATTCTTCTCATCGGTAATGCTTGTTGGGTTTCTTGCTCAGGCATCACAATGACTTGACTTTTGGTTATCTCTGTCCGTCGGGTTCCACTAGTCATCGATGTTTGAAGTCACATAGAGAATGCTTGTCTTTTATGCATTACTGAAATCAAAATCTTTATCTCTCTGATTCTCTAAAGTCTATGACACTTTGATTATAACCAATTATATTATATCAAGTTAACATCAATGACAATACAATCCATTAATTGATTTAATGTCTTGCATTATCTTTCTGCATTTCGGTGATCAACTTAACATCTTCAAACATTCAATTAGTTACATGTCATCAATCTCTCCCTTTGGCATTGATGGCAACACACTACATTATCATACTATACTATTACTAATACAATATGAAATATAACAGTTTCATCAATCTTTCCTATTGTAACTATTACAAATGTTTGGCTTTTAGTAAGCTCAAAATAGATTTGATTTGTTTCTTGCAAAGTGGGTTCTTCAATCTTCAATCCCTTCACTGGATAGATGTAGCATCTAATGTCTCTATTCTGATATGTGCTCTGCCTTGACTATTCCTCTTCTTGATAATTATTTTTCTTCTGACAACAATCTCTTTCTTTGTATGAACTCTCTCCCTTTGTTACTTCTCTCCCTTAGATGGATATTTCATATGTAATCAATCTCTCCTTTTGAATATTGATTAACTCTTCCTTTTAATTCTTAGGAACTTCTCTTCATGGATAATGATATAATCTTTTCTGATCAATGAAATTATCTCTCCTTTATGATAATGAATCTGTCTCCCTTATGATAATATGATAATGATATAATCTCTCCCTTTGACAACAATGCCAAACAAGTTTCTTCTATATCATCTTTCATCCCTTTATATAATATATTCCTTGAATTTCCCTATCCATCAGAAATACAATGTCTCTTGTGTTCGGTGAAGATTTGTACCTTAATGTCTACAAATGTATCTGTTTTTGTTCATCTTGGTGTTTGCATCAACATGAATGATCTTTTGATTATGTGTAGGCTGATGCAGCCTCCTAGTCAACTTACTGACCGATAGACAAGGGTTGGATCCCTAGTCTTTGTTTCAGGTACTCAAATGTATCTTTCGGTAATGGCTTGGTCATGAATATATCAGCCAATTGTTCCTTTGATTAAACATATTCCAATACCACCTCCTTTGCTTGCACTTATTCTCTCAAATAGTGATACTTGATTGCAATATGCTTAGTCTTAGCATGCGTGACTGGATTCTTAGAAATGTTAATTGCACTAGTATTATCACAGTCAATATTACTGGTTCAAGAATCTTCATATTCATACCTTCCAGCAACTGTTTAATCCATACAATATTGGAGCAATTTGCAGCAGCAGCCACATAGTCTACTTCTACAGTAGACTTAGAGATGCATCCTTGCTTCTTGCTGATCCATGTGACAAGTCTGTCACCCATGAAGAATGCTCCTCCAGTTGTGCTCTTTCGGTCATCAATGTTTCCAACCCAATCAACATTTGTATAGACTTGTAGCTCAAATTTTCCTTCTCTTTTATACCATAAGCCATAGTCCTCGGTGTGCTTCAGATATATCAAAATTCTCTTGACAATAGTCATATGCGATTCTTTAGGATTAGCAGAGAATCTTGCAACTACTCCAACTGCATGTGCTATATCTGGTCTGGTATGAACAACATACATTAGTTTGCCAATAATTGATTTATACAAGGTTTGATTTACCTCATTTGATTTATCTTCTTTTGTCAGCTTACATCCGGTAGCCATAGGTATTCCAATTGGTTTGGAATCTTTCATCTTGAATATCTTCAGCACTTCCTTGATGTATTTGGACTGAGTGATATATATGTCTGCATCTTGTTGAAGAATCTGTAGACCAAGAAAGAATTTGATCTCCCCAAACATAGACATTTCAAACTCTTTTCTCATTTCATTAGCAAAGGATTTTCATAACATTTCATTTCCCCAAAAATGATATCATCAACAAAAATTTCAGCAATCAAGATATTACCATTGGTATCTTCTTTTAAGTATAGATTGCTATTTTTCCTAGTTCTTACAAATTTAATGCTAATGAGATAGGAGTGAAGTCTTTCATACCAGGCTCTAGGTGCAAGTGTTTCAATCCATACAAGGATTTATGTAGTCTACATACCATGTTTCTCTTGTCTGGATCAACAAACCCTTTTGGTTGTTCAATGTATACCTCTTCTTTCAGTATTCCATTTAGGAATGCAGATTTGACATCCATCTGGTATACCTTGAATCCTTTGAATGAAGCATAAGAAAGTAAGATTCTAACTCCTTCTAGTCTAGCAACTGGTGCAAAGGTTTCTCCATAATCAATACATTCTTCTTGTGCATACCCCTTGCATACTAACCTTGCTTTGTTTCTTGTGACCTCTCCATTCTCATTCATCTTGTTTCTGAATATCCTCTTGGTACCGATGACATTCCTGTCATCTGGTCTTGGTACTAGTGTCCATGTACTTTTCTTCTCAATCTGTTCTATTTCTTCATTCATAGCACTGATCCATTCTTCATTCTCAAGTGTAGTATTAACAGATTTAGGCTCAAAATCAAAAAGTAAACATCTAGTGTTTAGTGACTTACTTCTTGTTCTCAATCTAGCCTTCTTGTCTCCTATGGTTTGATTCTGTGGATGATGTCTTCTGACATACTTGGAAAGTTTCGGCTCAGCTTTGTGTTCATCATTCTGATCATCTTCTTGACCTTCATTTTGATATCCATCACTCGGAACATCATCTTCAAGATTTTCCTTATTTTTGGTAATTGCAGCCTAATACTCAGGTGCAATGTTCTATTGCTCGGGAGTGATACACTGTTGATCGAGTAGAGTGTCAAATTCTATATAAACAAACTTGTTGTAGTCCTCTGGTTCTCTTCTGCCTTCCTTATCATTGTTTTCTACAAATTCATCTATTTTCACATTTTCACTTTCAATGATCTTGTTAGATGACTTGTTAAGACATTTATAAGCCTTGCTTTTGGTTGAATACCCTAGAAAGATACCTTCACTTTTGGAGTCAATTTTTCCATTTCTATCATCTTTCAAAATATAACATTGACTGCCAAATATTCTGAAGTAACTTACATTGGGTGTGTGACCATACCAAAGCTCATAGGGTGTCTTCTTTGTGTCCTTCTTCAATTTTACTCTATTTAATGTGTAGACAACAATACTGATAGTTTCCCTCCAGAAAGTTTGAGTGATTCTCTTCTCAATCATCAATGTTCTTGCACAGTCAACAATTGATCTATTTCTTCTTTCAACAATTCCATTTTGTTGTGGTGTTCTCGGTGCAGAAACCTGTCTTTTAATTCTATGCTCATTGCAATAGTTAGTGAATTCATCTAAAATAAATTCCCCTCCTCTATCTGAACTTAAGCATTTCAATTTATTTTCACTTTGTTTTTCTACCATATCCTTATACCATTTAAACATCTTGAATGCTTCTGATTCATCTTTTAAGAACATAATTGTCATCATTCTAGAATAATCATCAACAAAGAGAATAACATATCTATCTCCATATTAACTCTTTGTCCTCATGGGTCCACATAGATCAGTATGGACTAATTCTAGAATTGCATTAGATGTATGGGTTTTACTCTTGAAACTAGACTTTGTCATCTTCCCTTTTTGACAATTCTTGCACATGATATGCTTGGGCTTAGTCATGCTTGGTAAGCCTTTGACATTCCTTTTATTGTTTATCTTTATCATGTGTCAAAATTCACATGACCAAATATTTTGTGCCACAACCATATGTCTTCGTTTCTAGCCATTAAACAAGTGGTGTTAGTGTCATCAAGATAGAAAAGGTTACTTTTGTCTGCTCGCAAGTTCCAATCAACCTTCCTGATTCATTGAAGATCTTTTCCTTATTATTTTCAAATGCCACTCGGTGACCTATATTATTCAGCTGTGAAACACTTAACAGATTGTAATTTAGTCCTTTTACCCAGTAATAATTTTCACATTTGATCAGGTTATTCAACATTATAGTTCCTTTACCTTCAACTGGACAAGGTGTATCATTTCCCATTCTTACTGAGCCACCATTATAGTATTCAAAAGTCTCAAACTTTTGTTTGTCACCGGTCATGTGGTGAGTGCAGCCACTATCTATGATCCAGAAATCATTCTTACTAACCTTAGATATGAGTGCAGTTTCTACATACCTTTCTTCTTCTTTGTCTGAATCATCCTTCATGGCTACAAATACCATCTCAA
>MU228148.1:36039-48926 GCA_018584345.1 Thuja plicata | reverse complement strand
ATAGTAAATTACTTAGAGTATACCGATCAATCTAGATTAGCTATGTGTAATGCAAAACACTAAAGTAATGACTCATAAACACATTGACACATGGATTTTTAATGTGGAAACCCTGTTAAGGGAAAAATTACTTGGTACTGGTAACCCAAAATTTTCACTCTTCTGAAGTGAGCTCAGTGAAGAGCCAACCCTGTTAAAGGTTACAAACACACTGTTAGGTGTGGCCTTGTTAGAGGATTTTAAAAGATTAGTTTGTCACTTGATATCAGGCATTTCTATGCTACCTTCCTTCTCCAAACTCTTCTGATTTGTCAAATGACATCTGGCATCTCATGCTATCTTCATGATCAAACTTTTTGATAATCCTTGGGATGTATCTCAATATAGAAAGGATCTTTAAATCCTGCTTGGTTAAGAGACTTTTTGAATCAATGGTTAAACTGAAACAGTATGATCTATTCACATATACAACTTTATACTTGCAGATTTTCAGATCTATTGTAAGCTCACTAAACCAATTTGATCAATATATCATTTCAATACCTTTGATCCACTCTTGTTCTTCTTGGTGATGTTATGCTCTGTTGCTCGGTGTCCGCAAAAATATTTAGCTCTTTCCTCGGCTTGATTGATCAGGACTGCATGAAGTTGTTCTTCATCAATTTCTCTCCAGCATCCTCTTTTTCATTCACTCCCCTTAATTCGTAATGAATTAAGTTGTCTCTTTATAGACATGATATCACTGTTTCTAGGTTCTTGATTTTCTTGATCTTGGCGTGATACGCAATCTTAGCCAATCTGATTTAAAGAAAAAATCAAGTTTTATCGCATAGAAATCTTCTTGCCAACTGGACAAAACTGCTTTAAATCCTTTACTTATCTCTGGCTTTATCTTGTCGATGAAAATAATGATAACTACCAATTAAGTCTATATTTAGCTCTGCCAGCTAGATATTTTGTCATTTCTGAACTCCAGTTAACTTTGATGTTTTAACTCTTTGATAGCTTTGGTCAACACTCCAGTTCTCCTCGGGCTTCTCCATCGGGGTTGTCTATCTATTGGGGTTGTCTGTTCGTCGGGTTACACTGTGATTCTGGCCATCGGGTATGCTTGTGATTCTTCTCGTCAAAAATGCTCGTCAGGTTTCTTGCTCAGGCATCACAGTGACTTGACTTTCGGTTATCTCTGTCCGTCGGGTTCAACTAGCCATCGGTGTCTGAAGTCACATAGTGAATGCTTTTGTTTTATGCATTATTGAAACCATAAATATCTTTATCTCTCTGATTCTCTGAGGTCTTTGAAACTTTGATTATATCCAATTAGATTATATCAAGTTGACATTAATGACAATATAATCCATTAACTGATTTAATGTCTTACATTATCTTTCTGCATTTTGGTGATCAACTTAACATCTTCAAACATTCAATCAGTTACATGTCATCACCACACCACCCTCATCTTTTGATCTGCATACTCTGTCCCAAGATATAAGGGGGATTTTCTTCTTGTCTCCACATCTTTGCCAAAAAAAGTTCTTAGATGTTTATTTAATTCTGCATATTTTTTAGCAGGTAGATTGATACAGGATAACTGGTAAGTAGGCATAGATGCCAAGACAGACCTTACCATGGTAGCTCTACCTGTTGAGGATAGCCACCTTCCTTTCCAAGAATTCATTTTATTTTTTATCTTTTCTATCATGGGATTCCAGATATCTGAGAAATACTACCTTTCTCTAAAGGGAGACCTAAGTACCTACACAAAAGCTTACCTTGCTTAAACTTTAGGATTTGACAAATATCTGATTCTACCTTAAAATTTGTGTTAAAGAAGAAGATTTCAAATTTTTCTGGGTTTATTTCTTGTCCTGATGCCTTGGTGAATGTATCCAGAATCATTCTAAAGACCTATCTTTTGTTCTGTTTCTCACACCATAAAGCATAGTGTCATTGGAAAATTTCTGATGAGTAATTGGATCTAAATTGTTGGTAATAGCAATACCTTTGAGTGTTCCCTTTTCTTTTTCCTTAGAAATAGTTCATCCTAAGGTGTCAACCATGATAATGAATAAAAAGGGAGAGATGGGGTCACTCTGCCCCAAGCCTCTAGAAATGCTGAAGAAGCCTTTCGGGGTTCCGTTAACTAGGATGGAGATGATATGGGTGGAGATGCATTTAAAAATTAGATTGATCCAACTTTTGGCAAAACCAAAAGCTTCTAAGCATTTACAAAGGAATCTCTAATCAACTTTATCATATGCTATTTTAATATCTAGCTTGATTAGCATACTTGGATTTATGTTCATTTGAACCGAAAGAATGGCTTCTTAGGCAATGATGACTCCATCAAAGATGGATCTTCCAGGAACAAACCAGTTTGTTCCTCACTAATGAGAAGTGGAAGGAATTTTTGGAGTATACGGGATAGTGTTTTAGTCATAAGCTTGTATAATGTATTGCAGAGTGTTATTGGTCTAAATTCATTAAGGAAATCAGGTTTTTCTATTTTGGGAATAAGAGCTATCAAGGTGTTGTTAACTTCTTTCAACAATTTTCTGGAATTCCTGACCCCTTCAAGTGCCTCAGTAACATCCTTTCCAATGGAGTGCCAACACTTCTGAAAGAAGATAGTAGAAAAACCATCTGGGCCTGGAGATTTATCTAGATTCATCTGCATAAGGGCTATTTTAACTTCTTCACATGTGAATCTTTCAGTTAAAATCTTATTATGTTATTTTTGATGACTCTAGGGATATTTTTTAGTAACACTATTTGTTTGTCCAGGTTAGAGCTCCCAAGGTTATTAAGGATATTACAGAAGTAATGTACTACTTCAATCACAATCTCCTTAGGGTCATTGAGCATGTGTCCCAATTCATCTTTAATGCTTGAGATTCTATTAGTGTTTCTTCTTTGTTTAGTGCTATTATGGAAAAATTTTGTATTTTCGTCTCCTGCTTCAAGCCATGTTTCCCTAGATTTCTGTCTCCAAAAAATTTATTCTCTTGCTAATATTTCCTCATATTCTAAAAGGAGTTCCTTTTCTTTAAGGTAGAGACCTTCATCCATTCCTGATTGAAAAACTTGAGACTAAGTTACATTGCTCAACTCTTCCTCGAGATTCATTTTTTTATAAAAAAATGTTACCAAACTTGTTCGAGTTCCATTCTAGCAGTCTCCTTTTGATCACTTTTAGCTTGCTTGCTACTATAAACATCTTAGAACCTGTCACCTTAGATTCAAACCACCATTGTTCTATCA
Source organism: Thuja plicata (assembly GCA_018584345.1). NCBI lineage: Eukaryota > Viridiplantae > Streptophyta > Pinopsida > Cupressales > Cupressaceae > Thuja > Thuja plicata. The sequence goes on along the minus strand of MU228148.1, from coordinate 45,662 downwards.
AATTCAGGATGTTAGGGTCTCTAAGCCATGCTTGTTCAAATTTGAAAGGGCAGTTTTTTGGTTTTGATTCCATTAGAATACTAAGTTGCACCGGGTAGTGATCAGATCCAGAAATAGGCAAAATCTTTTCTTCAAAGGTAAGAACAATATCAAAAAGACTACCTTTAAGGAAGAACTTGTCTAATTTTTCTACAATATTTTAGAAGCCTTTTCTCCTGTTATTCTAGGTGAAGGTATTATCTTCAGCTGGAATCTCTAGAAAGGAATTCCTATCTCTCCAAATGGTGAAATCTCTGGCAGCCAAGGGGAGTTTGTTGTTGCCACCTCTTTTTTCTGTTATTTTTGTAATAACATTGAAATCACCTCCTAAGATACAAAGTAAACCCGAGTTATGTTTAAGGAAGGTCTCTATTTCATGCCAGACTGTTAGTTTATCCTTGTTTTGAATTGGGTCATATACATTAATAAGGTTGAAGGTTAAATTATTTCTAAAGTTTTTTACTTGTCCACACATCCAAAATTTCCTTTTCTCTATAATGTTTATTGAAAGGCCCCAAGGATCCTAGATGATTGCCAAACCTCCTGATGCCCCATTTGCAGATGATTCCTCAAGTTCCTTGAATCCTAGCTTTTTTTTAAAGTTTAGCATTTCTGTCCTATCCATCTTAGTTTCCTAAATCAAAATTATGTCTGCCTTTGAACTATTAATGCAACGTTTAATTATTCACTGCTTGTTAGGGGCATTCATGCTCCTAACATTCCATGTTAGGATATTCATGGCTTAGTGGGAAGGAACTTCCCCTTCCCTACATTCAAAAGTGATGTTATCTTAATTTGTCCTACAACCTCTCCTGCTAAAGATCTTAAATCTGCATTCGGTTTTCTTCCCCTCTTCTTTGTTTTCTTTGCATAGTCCCAAGAATTTCTACTATCCTTATTAAAGGCAATGCCAAATGATTCTGGATCTTGCATTTCCATATTCTCTAGACTTACTAACATTTCTTCAAATCCCATCCATGTTTCGTCACAATCAGTTGCCTTGATTCCTTCAATAAGGAGTTTCTTCTGCAAATCCAGCTCCTCTTTGTCACAAATCTCATCTAGAAATTGTTCCATCAGTTCATCTATTAGAGTTTCACCAAGATAGTCAGAAATAAAATTGACTTCATCCTGAATTTTATCTATGTCAGAACTACCTAATCCTGATTCTAAATCCCCTATTGAAAACTCTTTAGAAATCGGTCCTTTATGGCTTTCCTTGGTTACCACTGAAACCCCATTGGAGCAATTAGACATAGGATTTTGCTAGGTCACAATGGGAGGGACCACTGCAAATGTTGCTGTAAGAGGAGGAAGAATTGTTTTGTCAAAATTTGATGTAATCCTACTAACATTTTTAGGATTATTTTGAGAAATAAAATGGGATGATACATCTGCACGAGGAGATGCATAAACAGATGCCATTCACCCTTCATCCTATAATAGGGGATTAACAACTTGGGCTGTAACCTTGTGAAAACCGTTAATGGGAAGGTTAGAAGTAGATACAAAACTATCAGCATCCATGGGAGAAATAGGTTGATGAGGAGCAAACTTGATCCCAAGTTCCTCACCAATGTGATCTAGGGGTACAGAAGAAGTAACCAAAAAACCACCTTTGTCATCAAAGAAAGAAACTTTGAGTTTATGAGGATTATTTATACCTATAATGCCATTGTCATTTCTAAGGTTATGTGCAAGAAAGATTAATTCCTCTCTGATCTCCACCTCTGGATCATTTAGATCTAACTCTTCTCTAAGAATAACCGGGTTAATTGTGTAAGATGAAGCCTTACCTCTAATCTCTAAAGGTTTAAGAGTTTTAGTTATCAATTTCAATATGACAATAATTACTCTATCAGAGTGCTGAAATTTCCCATCTACAAAACCTAAAATTTTCCCATATTTGTTTCCAATTTTCCTAAGGAGTTCCTCATTTAAAATTTCCAAGGGCAGGTTATTGAGTAAAATAATTCTTTCTACTAAAAAATATGTCAGATTAAAGGGATAAAAAAGGGAACGCAGTCTAAGACTATAAAATTGGCACCTTTAAAGCTAGGGCAACCATCTAGAAGTAATTTTTCTTTGAGTTCCTTGCTGCTACATGCCAAAAAAATGAAGTTTTGTAGAAGTAGAACAAAACTTACCTTTTTTTGCAGTTGATGCTCCAGCCAGATTGCGATTTTTTCCGATGAAGTACCTACACCATTCCACCTGCAAATAACCCCAAAAGAAGCACAAAAATCTTGCGTCATTTCCATTACACCATCTTTAATTTCTAGGGTAAAAGCCTCATTTGTTTTCTATTTTTTAGGAGGGTTAGGGTTATAAGAATTCTCATTTCTGCGGTGAGGAGGATGTAGGTTTCTTTCGTGGGGGTCACTGAGGGACATGAGGGTATGAAATAACATGAATTTGGGATCTATTTTTCTACCAAGATATCCTGTGATTGAGCCTTGGGTGCATTTCTTCGGTGTGGAGGGGAGTAAGGCATGGTCGAAGAGATCAGGAAACCCTTGGGAGTAAGAGTTTCTGCAGGATGAAGAGGAGCACTGTATATTATCTTCCGTGGAATAACCCCCGGCATAGCCACTTGGATTTTCCCTATATTGTGCTTGTGAGGAGGGGAATAGAGAGGAATGTTTGATTTCTAACCACTCTTCATAGGTTGAAGACACTTAAAAATATTATTAAGGGGTAAAGAAAACAAGGGGTTTTGTGGATTGCTTGACTATGTAGTTTGTTTGTTGCCATATCGGCGAGCCCTTCTGGCATTTTGCATATGAGAAGGAACCCATTGATCAGTTTGAGCTACGAAGCGCATCTCCCAGGGTGGAGCCCTAGGAGAAACCCTAGGGGAAGCATGCGTCGTAGCTTCCTGGTTTGCAAAACTGAGTGGGGGTGGGATGGATAGTGAACCATGAAGGCTTGATACTGCACAGAGCCATGAGCATACTCAACAAAAGTGGCCAAATTAGCAGATGATTTTTCCTTCTTAGCATACTTTGTCTTTGCAAAAAAATAAATTTGCGAATCCAATGAATCTATCGTGCAGACACAAATTTTCGCTTGGTAAAGCAGAGCCATTTTTTATGAATATAATTATAACTCTTAATTAGCTTAATCCCCCGAAATCATTTTGAATAATATTTATTAAATAAGTGTCAATTTTCTATTATTTTATCTTTGATTTTTTCATATATGAAATTGTTGTAACACCTATGTTATATCCTTATTTTTCCCTTTGCTTGAAATATTGTGAACTGTGAAATGAATTTTATATTTATTTGGTGGTTTTAAATCTTTTCTTATTTTAATGTTATCAGTTTTCCACAATTCATTTTAATAACATTCAATTGTTTGTGGATTTGATTGTGTAACCTTTTCTTTGCTTATTTTGTTTTTCTTGTTCTTGCAGTTGTTTCTATGACAATTTTGGCCATACTTATTTAGCATTGAGGGGATAAAAGCTATCGTTGATGTTGTAAATACAATGGTTGCAAAAACTATCGACATAGAATGAATAGTAGAGATTGGCCCATCTTTTTTTGTTTAAATTTTCAAAATTATATTTGACAAACTTTATATAGCTTGGTTTTCCATGTGAATGTGTCATGTCACATGGTTAGGACTCAACAGTACAACAATGCATTAATATGCTTAAGTAGTTTTTGTTGAACTTTTTTTTTTGGTTACAAATCTTGCATTAGAGCTTTAGGTTTTTCATCATAACAACTTTTTGGGATGAAATCTCATTACAATAAGTCTTTTAGTTGTTTGCTTCTACATTTTGAACTTTACAAGGTTCCCTGTATAATTGTATTGATGTGCTAAGTCTTGTAAGATGGGATGGTTATGTGTTTTGGTTTAAATGAAAAATTGTGAAAGTGGAATCCATTTGGGTATTAAGTATACATTTTTGTGAGCTGCTCCTTAAATTATGAAAATAACATTTACGTTTTTTTGAATAATGACAATTATAAGAAAGATATCCAAGCAAATAGTTGTGAACATATCTAATAGATATAAAGATAGAGATAACGTTGTTTCTCGATTCAATTATGTGCAAGATTTTTACATCAATGTTTCGAATCACATTCCATGGTCCATCATCATAATGAGAAGAGCTGGAAGAGCAAATAATAGCTCTCTCATGCTAATACTAGTCTTCACTTTTTATAATACAATAATATTGTGTTTAAAATGCATACATTCATTTCCATTTTTTCCCCTAGTTTAACATCACATCACTTATATTGTTAAAAAAAAAACTCTAAACAACAATAATTTTCATTTGTTGAAATTATTCTAGCCTTCAACAAGATATATCTCAATTATGAGTAACCATTGCACCTCCTGCTAGTTATATGTTTTTTTAACTCTAAATTCAGAGAACGTCGACGTACTAATTTTAATGAAAACCTGACAACACATATAAAAAGAAAAGAAATATGGGTACCTGTTTCACTCGAACTTTTCGATTCATACTGTGAAAGGAAAGGAAGGACAAGCCATCACATAATCCCTCTGAAATATTTTCAATGGACCACACATATTGAAGATACTCTAAAGATTTGAAAATACTTCACCCACTTAGCATTGAGACAAACCAGACAAGGACTTGGTACCTACTTAAAAAGCTGACATGACATTACTGAGCATCAGTGGGTACTCTGTTCTTTTTTTATCTGCATTTTCTCCGGGAGAGACGGTGAAATATCATTGCACACAATGGATGAAGAAATTTATACTTTTCTTTGATATAGAAAGTGCAGAGCATAGATAAGCTAGAGAAAACAACTTAGGTAATTTTCATTTTCTAAACATCTGGATTTGCTTTAAAGCCAAAGCCTTTGGACCCATTATTCTTGCTTGACATAGGTACCTCAGCCTACTATAAAAGCTGTTGGTGTGCATTAAAAATTCCAAGGGTCTGGTTCCAAATGCTCATCTGCTCAGTCAAGTTTTATGAAGGATTCAGAATAAAAGAGTGAAGCTGAATTTCATGGCTTATGTAATTTTCATTCATATGCACTTGGACCATTTATAAATCTGATGACAGAGACACATAGTTTGAGTGTATTTACATGTTGTCCTCAATGTTGATAGTGGCAGCAAAATCTTTCAACTTTGTGTTTTAAAATTGGTAAGATTTCTTTTTCTGTTATTGTTTTTAGAGTTCAATTGTGTAATTTTTGAGTCAAACTCATTGAATTATGTTTCAAAGATGCAGCAAAATCTTTTAAATTTATATTTTAAAATAAATAGAATGTTTTGTTATATATTACTGTATATTTTTTTTTAATCAAATTCATTCATTCATGTTTCAATGAAGCTACAAAATCTCTTCTGTTTGTGCTGGAGAATTTATTTGAGAAAACTGGAGCTACTGACATGGTTTTCCCATGCTTTTCAGGGAGTTTGTTTGGATTAGTTTTGCAGTAGAGCTTTGGACATTGTGACAAGTTTATAATGCTACAAATAAGAAAAATTACTAGGGACTGAAATCCCTCTTCAGGTTCATTCTTTGATTCTGTTTTGAGAAATAGAGAGAGCTATGTACTTTCACTCATTGTTGAAGGCTTGGAGCTGTTAATATTCCTTTAAATATATTAATGGATAATGTTTTCAGGTTTTAGTTGTGGAATTTTACAGCAGTGTACTTGGGAAGAGTTAAGAAGAGTCCTGAAATTGTGTACTTGAAGGATTTAGTCTTTGATCTTAAAGATTTATTTTATGTTTGAGGAAGGTTATGATTATAATGCAGGTTTGATGTTAGTATAATGTATTGGGAATTGATCCTCTTGAAGAACAATGTTGATTTGAAAGTTCATTAGGACCTGACATTTTTATAAATATTGTAATTTTAAAAAACTATTAGATTGGTGGCGTTGTTTTTGTAAAGTTTATTAAGACCTACAATTTCATAAAATATTCTAATTTGGAAAATCTATTAGGACTGTGAACTTGTGTCATGTGTTTTACAATGTTGTACCTAAGAATTGTCACTGCTATTAGTATTTTGCTATTGAGAATGATAATTTTAAGTTTGACATTCCTAATTTTAATTCACAGAGTACAGTGTTACAGAGATGGGTTTTAAAGTCCATAAAGTTTAAACTCTGTGTCGGTTTTGTAATGCCTATTAAAGTCCTGGACTGTAATTTATGGTCAATTTGGCTTTTTAAGAATTTGCTCTTGACACCATCTTGATATTTGAGTTTGACTGGGGCGTAGTTGCTTGAAGCTTTTGTTTGATTCTTATATTCATATTTGGCTTCATTTGTACAAGATCCAGAGGATATGAGTATGAGACATCTACCCAGACAAACATCCTTGGAGAGAAGAATCAAACACTACTCCAACTTCCATCATATATTATTATTTGGGAAAGGAGATTTCTCATTTTCTTCAGCTTTAGCCAAGGCATTTGGGTCTGCTAAAAATACGGTTTCCACCTCTCTTGATAGCAGAGGTCTAAAAGCTTTCATCCCACAATGTCTTCTGCTTGTTTTCCTTGTACTTTTGGATCCTCCGTAATCCTTGTAATGTTTTTTCATCGTTTTCTGCTTGTTTATGTATTTTTGGATGACACTCGCAGATAAAGCCCTGGATGAGAAGGATGCATTCAGAAGCCATGGAGACAATGCCCTCCAAGAGAAGAAAAATATTGCCAAACAATCAGCTCAAGCTTTGAGATTGAAAGAAGATGCAGAGTTGCAAAGAGATGTGAGTATTCTGGAGCTTGAATCTGAAAGGAAAGCCAGAATTGATGCTGAATCTGCTAGAGATGAATTTAAGAGGCAAAAAGATGAAGCTTTGCGAGAAAAGGTGAAGGTTACCAAACAATTAACTGAAGCTTTGAGATTGAAAGAAGATGCAATTAATGAAAGAGATATGAGCATGTTGAACCATAAACTTGAAAGGCAGGCAAGAAAGGCTGCTGAGACTGCAAAAGAGCAGGCAAGAAAGGTTGCTGAGACTGAAAAAGCATATTCAAAGGATTTACATAACAGAGCATGGAAAGCCAAAATAGATAAAGTCCTTTCTCAGAAGGAAAATGCATGCAGAAAAGAAGAAAAGATTGCAAAACAATTAGATGAGGTATTGAGATTGGAAGCTGAGAAAACAAATACTCTACAGAGACAGAGAGATGATGTCCTCTCTCAAAAGGAAAATGCTTACCGAGAAAAAGCAGAGATCGCAAAACAATTAGATGAGGTTTTGAGATTGGAAGCCGAGAAAATAAATACTCTACAGAGAGAGAGAGATGATGCCCTCTCTCAAAAGGAAAATGCTTGCAGAGAAAAAGAAGATATTGCAAAACAATTACAAGCAACGAAGAAAAGAGAAAGGATTCTAAGGGAACAAAATGAACAGGATCAGATTGTTTCTTGGATTGTTGTGGGTCAGATTGTTTCTTGGATTATTGTGGGTTGTGACCTGAGTGTTTATATTACTTTTTTCACTGTTGTGTATATAATCCTTAAAAAATGAGCTGTTCTGGTATGTGGAGATTTTACTATACAAGTCTCACAAGCCTCTTTTTTTAAAACAGTCTGGGATTCAGTTTGTCAAATTCTTTGGGGGTTTGAATTTTAATGGATGATTTCCTTACTAATTGAACTACAATCCTTTGACAATTTTACATAATGTAAGGTTTGCATTTGTAATATTTATGACCATTAGTGAACCCTTTCTTAATTTGCAAACAAGATTTACATTCTACAAAGCTAGTTTAGCATGAACATATCCTCATTTTAACTCTCATATATCTCAGTAAGATACCATCAAATGATTTATAAAGGGTCTACTTGTTTTTGAAATAAGGAGCAGCAAGAGGGTGTTGGCCCGAGGTACAATATCAGCACACTAGAGGTGAATTAACAGCAAATTAATCCAACCTAGAGTGCAATCAAACAGTTCACAGTCATCTACCTATATCAAAAACCAAAATAACAAAACTATAGTACTAGCACGAGTGCTTAGTTCCATCATTAAAGTCTTACTATCTACGAGTGCTTAGTATAAAGTTTAAACATAATAAAAACAAGCCACACAGGGGTAATAACCATCATTAAAGTCTTAAAATTAAAATTATAATAAAAAAAAGTAGCCCAACCAAAAGGCTTGTCCACAGCATCTCGAGGAACCAGCACCAGAGTCATTTCCCGTCCCATAAACGCTTTAACAGCAACAAGTCAGCCCACTCTTCATGAAGGAACTTGAAGAGTTCCCAAGAGTGATCCTCCTCCAGCACCTGTCCATCTGAAGCCTTCTCATTCAAGAAATAGAGTCGTTGAAAAGGCATGCATGACCTTAAGGGCAAATTTGCTGACGTCCAACAGCCTTTTGTTGGTACTTTCCATATCAATTTTGAGCTGGGCCACAATTTTCTCCAAATGAGCAATTTGGTGTTTGAATCTACCCACCAATGGCAATTTTAACACCCTCAGCCATATTAGCACCCACATAAGTGGGGACAGTATTCTCTTTAACCTCCTCAGCCGAGGTGTTCAATTTATTATCTTTATCCTCCATTGGGTGTGGGATATTCTCAGCATCATCTCGGCTATGTGAGCCAACCGAGGCATCCTCCTGGTCTAACAAATCTTTCATGGCTCTCTTGCCTTTCTCCTTCGCCAGGCGGGTGGAGCGGCGGGTTTGGCCGAGGTGGGGGTCAACAAACTCAATGGTTTCAAGGTTAATAAGAATCCTTTTACTTTTTTTGGTGGGCTGTTGGTTGGAATTATCAGGGGTAAGGTTATGCTTAGAACCAGCCAGAGAGTCAGGAGTGGGGTGAGTTTTCAAGGACTTATGACTAGCAACAAGAGTGGAACAACCCATCGAACCAGAAGGCGTGGGAAAGTCTTTGTTCAAAGAAACCGAGGGCAAAGGAGGTGGTTGGTAAGTATGGGTCACCGCAACAGAGGGAGGAGGGTAGAGGACACGGTGGAAGTTATATAACCTTAGAATCAGCCCCTAGTGGAGGATAACCTATTTTTTACCCAGAGAGATGGCCTCAACCACATCTGCAACATTGCTTTCCATGGAATGTAAAAGATAAAAAGGAATGAAAATCAAGATGTTATGCCTTAGATGGTTTAAGAAAGGCAGATGGTAGTTATAAAAGGTACCATGTCGTCCCTCCAGCGTGAAGTATTTGATGACCAACTTGCACATTTTTGGCCAGAATTCTAGGAGGTCCAAAATACTGAAACCCCCATTTTTAGATACAGGGCTCTCCTTAGGATTTCTGGAAAACTCAACAAATTTTGTTTTTGCCTAGGTTTTGGCAGTCTTTTTCCATTTTCGACCAATAGTAGGCATGCGCGTGGTTTTGTTGATGACTTCCTCATTGATCTCTGTAACATAAAAAAATAGATGTTACCAAAATGTAAAGGAGAAAAATGGGTTTTAGGAGATGTAAAGATGAAGAAGTTTGATAAAGGGGAAAATTTGAATTGTTAATTGTTATTTGTGTTGATTTCCTTAACCCTACTTTACACTTACTTGAATTTGATTGATTGTATATTGCAATTGTGATTGTGATTAAGGGAAGATAAGATGCTCCTTTCTTTCAC
>MU228148.1:0-28829 GCA_018584345.1 Thuja plicata | reverse complement strand
CCCTATCCTAGGACAGGGCCAGGTCGACCCTGTACTAGGAGGTTGACCTTGTCCCCAGATCCTAGGATCACAGGGCAGAGACCCAGAATGCAGAATTTAGGTCAGGAAATGGAGGTTAGAAAGGAAGGTCAGGGGGGAAGCCATGTTAAGATCAGGAACCCATTCAGAGGCGCTTGTCATGACCCCAAACCACTCAATCGGAAGGCTAAACCAGTCTCCTATGGAAGTGCTTCCATTTTCCGACTATACAATCTCAAACGAGATGCCATTAATAGTAACCCTCCTCGTTCCATGTTCTCGCAAACTGCTTGGAGATCATCTCGTCACAACCCATCAAATTCTTCATGAGCAAAAGGATCCCACCTTCTTTGTAGAAGTACATGACCATCGGGTTGGAGGAAAATTCCTCCTCAATCTTGTCTGGCTCCACTCTGTGTGTGTCTCCTCCCATTTCCAGGCCGTAGGTATAAAACAACAAGGGCACCCACACACAGAAAATGTGGCTTGCCGAAGAAATGTCATGCATAACCAAAGAGTTGTACAAAAAACCAAAGAACCCACTCTTAATAGAACACTGGTGAATCACCAAGCAGGTGCAAAAAATGGTGAGGTAAAAACCGTGGCTTAGCTTAGAAGTAATCACGCCACAAGAAAACCTATGATTAGGCTAGTAATTACCTTGCGCATCATAAATCACCGCAGAGCCGAAAGGGGAGAAAGCACTTGGGAATGGTGTTGTAATTTGCAAAAACCATCAATGAAATCCACCCCAAATCTATGACAATCCTCCATAAATTGCACTTTCCATAGAAACCATTTAATGGAATAATGACACAAAAAGGTAACATAATGGAGTTGGGCCACGTCAATCTCCAAGTTAAAATTAAGAAACCTTCATCGTATGCCATGTGGCATATCCAAACAAAAATGGCATAAGTGGCAAGAGAGTACGAGCAAGTAGGCCCAGCCTTTGGCGCCCAAACCCACAACCGATTTTCAAACATCATGATGGTCATTGGTAACATCACTCATTTCCCGCCTAAGCAGGTCTTGAGGGAAATGACTATGCAGCGAACAAATGGTCCCTGATTTGACCATTTGATAGCATTTTTTAATTAATTTAAAAATAAAAAACAACTGATGCATGGTTTTTAAATTAATTAAAAAATGCTATCAAATGGTCAAATCAGGGACCATTTGTCGGCTGCTAGCCATTTCCAGTCTTGAGTTGACTTGGGGAGCTAACTAACAGCCCTCCAGGATCATAGCCCGTTGAGCAGTAGACCAACAAAAACCATGGAGTTCGCGACAGAGTTACCTTCCTTGTAAGTGTGCCTGATATTAACCATATTAAGTATGTAAATTAAACCTTTGATATCCTATAGAATGGTATCCACTTTCCAACCTGCCTTGGAGTTTCCATGCACAACATCGGTGATGATTTTGGAGTCCCCCTCAATTTCAAGTTTGGTGCAACCTAGGCCTAAAAAAAATTTAAGGCCCCAAAGGAGGGTCATACTCTCAGCCTGGTTAACAGTGTGGTTGTGAAGGGGACCAACGAAAGTAGCCACCAAGCTTCCCCCATGGTACCAAATGATACCACCTCCAGCATGCAATCCTCTACAAGTAGAACCGTCAAAATTAAGTTTGTGCCACATAGGCTTGAGTGGAGACCAGATAGTAGCCTATCCAGTGTTAAATTTTGTGTTGTCATATCTATCGAAGCCTTTCCCAATCCCCCAAGTTTTAGCAAGCTTGCAATCAAATTTAGAGGGGGGGGGGGGAAGGTTGGGCTCTTCTAGTGGACACCATCAAATTAGTCTACAACAACTTGAGCCCAAGGTGGAAGACCTCAGTAGGGGAGATCTCTTTTCCCCCAACAATCATGTTATTACGTTCCTTCCATAGAACCCAACAGAAGATAGGAGGAATTTAGTTCCATAGAAGTTTAATTAAAGGGTGATGGGAGGGAGAGTGCCAATCATTAGCCTAGTCTTGGATGTCCCTATTAGAAGCCCAGTAGAGGTTAAGATGAGGGATGATCAGCTGCCAGACCTCTGAAGAAAATTCATAGTGCAACAATATGTGATTGATATTTTCCTCCTCCTTTTTGCATAGACAACATCTATTAGCAAGGTTGAAGCCCCTTTTGATCAGGTTGTCAAGGGTGAGGATTTTACCATAGAGCACAGTCCACAAGAAGAAGTTCACCTTACGGATAAGTTGTGATCACCAAACCTTCTTCCAGCATGAGGTGTTAGCAACCTCCTTGATCAATAGACTATAAGCAGATTTGACAGATAAGATAAGATAATATAAGATAAATTTATTAATGTCCAACGAAAGACCAACAAGGGTCTATGGGAGAGGAAACAAACAACCAAAAATCAAGAAACCAGCGGACCACCAAATAGTGGTCAGGGGAACAAAAAAAAGAACAAGGAACCAAACAAGAAGAAGAAGAGAACAAAGAACCACCAGGGCAAGGACTAGGGGTCCTTCCCGAGCGGAAATAAATCCAACAAAGAAGGATAGTGACCCAGAAGAATAAGGGTATGGAGCCATCGCCATAATCTGCTGGTGGTTTGTCGCTGATGAGTAGAAGCACTATGATGTCTCACTGATCTGGAGTGACCGATGGTGGAGGCACATGAGGGTCGCTTCACACCCTGAGATGGGGGTGAGGGCAAGAAGAAATCCGTAATGAGCTTCTCGGTGACTAGCTTCTGGGGAAATGGAAGCTGTAGGGTATGGTCACAGAGCTGAACTGTCTCATATAAATAGAGTGCTAGACATCTCTGGTCAGAGTAGCAAAAGAAGGAAGTTAAGGAGATGCAATCTCTGAATAACCAATAAAATCTCCCTTTGCTCTCATAGTATATAGGGCAGTGGAATATGAAATGTACCTCGGTCTTAATCTTAGACAATGTGTATAAACTAAAAATACGATCCTCTATGTCAATGTGATGATTAGTCTATGCCCGCAGGCGGTGAGAGACGACTCTGAAAGATCCCAACGTGATTCGGAGAGCATGGCACCAACACTGTGATAAGCATCTGGGTCAAACAATGATCCCATCCTGGATGTACTATAAGAAGTGCTCAACATAAAAAGCCATCCTCGAACGTAAACCCCCACTAGGGTTGGTCCAGGTTGAGATGATATACTGCATGTAGATGTCAAGTCTAACATGCTCATTCAACTCCTGTCTGGAGGGGAGAAGATGAGCTGGAGCATCCAAAGAAAATTGAAAGGGGGGTAGGCGATCAATATCAATCCTGATGGAAACCAAAAGGGAAGTGGCCTGAGCATACCAGCAACGAGCTCTAGAGGAGGTGTCAGATCTAGCCAGCTCAACAGAAGAGCAATAGGCGAGGTAAGAGTATCTACTTCGGCCATCCGAAGAGTCTGCGAAGCAACGTCGGTGGTGAAGAAACCAAACCAGGTCGAAGATGGATCCTAACCTAAAGGGATGAGCCCCAAACTCAGCCAGGATGATGTTGTAGGAGGTGGTACGATGACATCTGATGATACGCTAAAGGAGGAGAGTTTGTATACGATCAATAGAGGCCCAGTCAAAATCAAGGAGAGAAGGTCCCCAAACAACAAAGCCATAGAGTACAATAGTCCTAACCAGAGAATCCAGGAGGGATAACTTGGATGAGGTGTCCTAAAAGTGGTGTCTAAAGCACTATCTCTCAATCGTGGTGAGGGAACCCATCCCTTTGTAGATCCTGGGCTGAATGGAAGGTCTCAAACTAAAGTGAGGACCGAAAAACTTAACCCTGAGGTATGTGTATGCGGAGGTAATCTCAAACTCTTATCCCTGGAAGTAGAAGTGTAAATGCAAGGTCTTCAAGCAGTTGAAGACCATGACCCATGTCTTCCCCAGATTAACCATGAGCTATCTCAAGTCACAAAAGGAGGCCAAGCTATCAAGAATTCTCTGGAGACCCTCAGGTGAGGAGGCTAAGAGAATCACGTCATCAACAAAAAGAAGAATGGAAACTAAGACCTAGTGTAAATAGAAGCCATCACCTGGGAGAGATGAGTCTCTGATGAAACCCTTGAGCTCGTCAATGTAGATGCCAAATAAGGTGGGGGAAAGAGGGCATCCCTGTTTCACCCCAATAGTGCTCTGAATAGGATCTGTGAAGCCCTCTGGGGTCCTGAATCTACCCTCAACACGCTCGTAAAGTCTCATAATAGCAGTCAAATGAATCTAAGATATTCCAATGTCTCTAAGTCTCTGAAAAAGGGTCACCTGAGGGACGGAATCAAACGCCTTACGAAAGTTGATGAAGCAGCAATAGACTTTCGTAGAGCGATAGCGAGCCTCCTCAATGATCGCCCGTAGTGTCAAGATGTGGTCCATGGTCTGGTAATCTGCACAGAAACTGGCTTGACTTCTAGCCCTGCAGTCCAACTTGTCAAGTTGCGAAGAAAGGATAGTGTTCAATGTCGTGGCATAGAGTTTGGCAAAGGTATGCCCAATCATGATGGTTCTGTAGTTGCCGGGGTCCTATATTGATCTATTATTGTGGATCAGATGGATCACATGTCTTGACCAAGCCTCAGGGAAGCCAGTGCAAACCACTCTATTAAAATGTGTGGGAAGATAAGAGCCTAGTACCGTGATACCGAGCTTGATGAGCTCTGCCTGAAAACCATCCTCGTTGGCCGCTCTACTGCATCTTCTAGATCTGACGGTGTCGTAAATGTTGGATGTTGTGAAAATATGGCAGTGAGGGGGTGGGATGAGGTGGAGAGATGGCTGGCCCGGGATGTCATAGAGAGTGGAAGTGCGGGAGATGAGGGAGGCAAGGTTGATGGTTGAGGGTGGAGGGGGGTGCCGCGGGAATAAGGTACGCCAAAAGAGCTTAGGTTCCTGGGTAAGTGTGTTACACAAGGTTCTGCACTGTGAAGCAATGAAAGAATGTTTCTTCACGTGAAGAAACCGGTGGTAGGAGTAATGAAGATCAACATAATCTGAAGGGAGGGACTCAAAGGTCGAGCGTAATCTATGGTGGAGAAGCTTTACAGTCATCGTCGAACCAACGGTTCATGGGGCAAGTGTTCTGACATTTAGACCTGAAGATAGGGCAATGGGGGATGGAAAGGAAAGCCGACTCCCAAATGCCTTAGTCAATAGATCAAACATGGAGGTGACATGGCTACACTCAGAGAAGCTCACAGGGGAGAGGAGTCGATGCAGGTGGAAGGTGAAAAGGTCACAATCCCCCTCAATATAGCGGAAGTGGACATGGTTGTGGGTGTGTCCCAAAATAGATAGAAAATCCCCCATGTTGAGTGCATCCCCATTGTATTCTGTCAGGTCGGTCAACTAGAGGAGTGTGAGCATTGTGAAGCAACTCACTAAGCCTGGTGGCAAGAGTGACAAGGTTAGGTCTATCTTGCTGATGAGGGAGGAGATCCTTCCATTTTTCATTACTGATATAGTTGGAGACCAGGGAACCAATGTTGAGGGATAGAATATTCCTCAATTGAGATAATCGAACCCCAAAGTGATGTCAGGAAGCCAAGGATCCTCCAAAATATGGATGTCCCCACCATTGCCCAATTTCCAAATGACCCCCTTGTCCAAAGTACTCCTGCACTTGAGGATGCTATTCCAAATTTTGGATCCTTGGGGGTGACCTTGCTCCATAAAGAGTTTACAGATGCGGCCGCAATCCAGGCATTTGGCCTCCATAATTTTACACCATTCTGAGGAACCCAGGATCATGGACCATGCCACCTTAGACATCAAAGCTCTATTGAGGTTCATAATTTTCCTAAGTCTCAGGCCACCCAAGTCTTTAGGAAGACAAACCTTATCCCAACTGACAAGAGGGACTCTCTTCTTTTCCTCACAACCGGGCCAGAGGAAGGTACATTGGATTTTTTCAAGTTTATCAACCATAAAACAAGAAATTTTGAAAATAGACAGAAAATACATAGGGATGCCTTGCAAAGATGCATCAAGGAGTTGGAGTTTACTAGCGTTGCTGAGAAGCTTTCCCTTCCAACTCACAAGTTTCCTTTGGGTTCACTCAAGAATGGTATTCCATAAATCATTCTTCACATCATTGATAGTTAGGGGAAGCCCAAGGTAGGTTGTAGGGAAAGCATTAGCCCGACATCCCAAAATTTGTAGAATTTTGTCCTGGACAGAAGGATCTGTGTTAAAGAAGCACATCTTGATTTTTTGGTAGTTGATGTGCTGACCAAAAGCAGTACTATAATCATCGAGTAGCAGTTTCCACATACGAGTTTCCCTCACAGAAGAGACTCCAAAGAAGAAGGTGTCATCCACAAACTGCTGTAGGACCGAGGGGGGAGGGTAGTGGTCATTTTTATCACCTTGATTCTCCTTGATTGAGCCAATTGTATCATGTTGCGCTTGAGGACCTCAACCAGAAGGATGAAGAGGTAAGGAGATAGGGGGTCCCTCTGGCATAGACCTTTTCCTGGGGTGAATTTAGCACCAGGTTTTTCATTCAGCAACATCGAGAATCTGACAGTCTCCACACAAGCCTTGATAAAAACAATGAAAGCTTGAGAGAAGCCAAAATTAGCTAACACCTTGTATAGGAAGATCCAACTGGCCTTATCATAGGCCTCAGAAATATCTAGTTTGAAAGCCATCCCCGCCAACCTGATGCGGTCAATGGAGTGCAAGATCTCATGGGTGGTGATGGTCACAATCATGATTTGTCTACCAGGGACAAATCCCTTTTGGTTAGGACTAATGATCTTACTGAACCGGGGTTTGATACGATTAACCATAATCTTAGAGAAGACCTTGTAGAGGGGTGTTGCAGAGACTTATAGACCTAAAATCCTCCATAGCTCTGGGTTCGTCACATTTGGGGACCAAAAAAATATAGGTATCATTGAGTTGCTTTAGGAGTTTCCCAGTCCTGAAGAAGTCCCGAGCAGCCCTCATCACATCTGAACCTACAATGTCCCAAAATTCCTAGAAGAAAGTCGGGGGGAATCCATCCAGACCAGGAGCCTTATAGGCTCCCATAGAAAACATAGCCCTGCAGACCTCATCATTAGTGACCCTGGAGAGGAGGGTGTCATTATCAGACTCCATAACCACCCTGGGAAGGTGGGAGATGAGGTGATCCTGCAAGTCATCTAGGTTGCCCGGGTCAGAGTCTAAAGAGAACTAGGGATTTTGCGGTGGTGGCAGGTAGTTGTTCAATGACACTAAGCTCCCCCTTGGTTAGCATTGAGGTAGGACCTATGTAAGGGTAGTGCACGGTCTCATTAGTGGATGGTATTTCTCCATCTTCCAACCCAGAGGTGGTAAGGAAAACCGTCTTTGTCGCAAATGGGGAGGGCAAGGGAACATTGTCTCAGAGGCGCAATGGTCCTTTTGAAGAGGGAGACTAGAGGTCATATCAACAGCCTCTATATCAACATCCCGAGTCAGTCAGGGATTGGAGGGCTCTTTTCTCCAGCTGTCGTATCCTACATGGCAATGTGTTTTAATTGCAGATCTGACTTACTAGGAGCCTGGTAGTCCTTCCTAGTATTTCCTTTAGAGTTGTAAGCTTGGCAGAAGAGGGTAGCATTCTCATAGACAATGGCTTGGGTCCATCTTCCCAACTTAGATTTTAGCACCGCAAAGTTGGGAAGGGTTTTATTGATTGCCACATTAACACAAAAGTGGGCAAAAACTAGGCGAGATTTTGATAGAGTTACCAGATCCGCAGAGATGTAATGTCCAAAAGAGTTACCACTCCACCTGAAGACCTGGTCATCCCAGAACTCGAGTGGTAGGCTCAGTAGTTGGACCCAGATTGATGTCATTCTACTAAGCTCAGTAGTGGGGTCGAATCTCAGTTTCCACTTTGCCAAAGTGAGGAATTGTTTACCATAAAGCTAGGATCCAGATAAAACAAAGGAAAGGTCCTCAACAGTCGTGAACCTGAAAAGGAAGTCCTCCAGGCAAAGCTGAAACCACCACACTCCCTTTAAGCTTCCATTGGGTTCCAACCCATTTCTTAACCATGTCAATAGTAGGTCAAAAGTTGAAAAATCTCCCAACCAGCGCAAGGTTTAGTTCTGCCATAGTTTTCTCAATAACTGAGTCTGGCAGAATGATCTCCGTTCCTTCCTCCGTAATGTCAACCACACCCAAAGTGGAATCCAAATCAGCCGCTGGGGTCCCTACCAACACACCTTTCCAGGTAGCCTTGAGAGGGGAAAGGGGCAGGGAATCCAAAGTACCTAGCACCGTGACCTTGTCGGAGTTAGTCGGGTGTAGGCCAGAAATAGAGACCGGAGGAGGGTCTCCGTGCAGGGGAGGAGGTTCTTCCCAGCAAGAACCACCATGGATAAAATTCAAAATAGCTATTCGAGCGGCAAAGTTTTTATGGAGACCGGAGGAGGGTCTACTTGTTGGATGTCTGTTGAATTCCTAATTTTTCATGCTACTTGAGGATCTCCTCATTGAGTCCATATCCATGAAGAGGATTTTCATATTGTTGAAAAAAGGTTCAGATAAAACAATTAATAGAATCAGACAAAAGAATGCAAGACAAACAATTGACAAAATGAAACACCGGATTTACATGGTTCACCAAATTGGTTACACCCAAAGGGAGCAGGGGAAATCTCTGATATTAATCTATGTTTTGTTTTACATACACTGCAATAAACGTACATATGGAACAAGAGTCATTAGGAAAAGAAAAAAGAGCGCGACATTTGGCCTTGAGTGTCCAGGCATATCAAGGGTCAAAGGAAGGGTTCAGACACCTCCGATTATTTTGTTCTCTCTATTGTCATACATGAACATGGGAGTCTAGAGATATTGAAGGATCCAAGCAGTTTCACAGTCAAGTTCTACACAAGACAAGAAAACTTTGATCTTGTCAGGAATAACATTTGTTTCTTTATTCGTGACTGCATGTAGGTATTTACTTTTATTTCAAGTTATAAGAGATAGGATTTTACTTATGTAAGTTTTCTTTCTAAGGATTTTAGAACATGCAAATTTTGATGGTGGAGAAATTTGAAACTTTGACCAATTCTTATGTAAACTAGGCGAAAACACCCAGTAGTCGTTTGGGCTAACTTCGCGCACCTAGAACTCCTAAAGTGTAATTCAAATTTCGCTAATTTTTTGGTTGTACCTCCGTAGGTGAGTGAAGTGCTTAAAGCTAAGGGTTCGGCTTTTGGGTATTCATGGATCTCTTTGTAGGGATCGTGGAACGCAAAGTGGTCCAAAAGTGTCATTTCAAAACACTTGCCCGATACCCACTATGTTATTACACCAATAGTTGTTTTACTAAAAAATGCTAGTACTTGGCCAAATGTCTTAGTAGTCATTACAAAATGTCCCAATGGTGGTGCAAAAATGGGCCAATTACCAACCAAAAAAGGTAAAAAATGTTCAGTTATTAGTACATGTGTGATCGACTATTGGTACATGTGTTTTTCATTATTTGGGCTCCTTTAGTATCATAATTGGAGGTATCTATGACAAAAGCATAATAGTTATCGGACCCCCTCTCGGTAATTGGATCTTTTCCCCTATTGGCTCAAATTGTATACTACACTTTTTTTTTTCTTTTTTTTCTTCTTTGCAAAGTTTCTAGATTTTGTTTGGTTTATGTTTGTGATTTGTATGTTGAATTTGTAGTTTCTGTTGCCATTATTCTTATGTATTAAATGCATGTTCAGGGACAACTTCCTCTTTTATGCTTACATTAGTCGACATTAGACCATTTCTTTAGGCTACATAAAATCTTTAACCATGAGGTCCTATTAAATTACATTCTTTGTAATATTGTTTAAAAATTTTCAATCCTAAACAACCTTACATTCTTTTTTATGTGTGTTGCAGGGAATGATCCTTCTTACACTGGAGGACATATTTCCTAGCTTGAGACCACCTCCATATAATAATACTTGGAAAAGGTAGTCTGACGATGAACTCCCCTTTCTTCAAGTGTTCTACTATACTACGCCATTTGTTGTTCTAAAGGTACTAATTGCCCAACATTTATAATGACTAACTCATCCATGTAGCCTTGGCTTTTTATAGCTTTGGCATATGTTATAGAAGCTGTTGAAGCATCGCATATGGTAGGTTGCTTTTGTCTTTGCATGCATATGAATCTTGTCTATAAGATAATATATTTCACAATATTATATGTAATTTATTTATTATAATATGTCATTGTTCAATGTACAAGTTCCATCTTTCTGTTTTCTTAAAGTAGAAATAGTTCATTTAACTTTTACAGAGCATTTCGGTGATTTATTTCAGGAGACATTGCAGAATCTTTTATATATAATTTTAAGTTTTAATGGTGAACTAGAAGTTTTGGTTTTTTAATTTGAATAATTTGCATTTGTTTTCCCTCTTCATTTATATAGAAGTTTACCATAGTATTGTATATAGATTTTATTTTTACATTTTGGAACATGCATCCATTAGATTTATTTCAATCAGTTTTCTTAAAAATTTGGATTATTTAAAAAGCTGATCCCAGTTATATTTTTTGAACAATGAAATCTCCAGACTATTTATATTTCCTTATTGGAATGCTTATAGTATAAACAACTCCCCAATTTACAAGGTTAATATGAGTGGGTATAGTACTGATATTGTGCAGGCCTCATTTTGACATTGCAGACAATATAAATATTGTGTTTTACTCAGATAAATCCACGCAATCGGGGTTGCCAACAGGTGAGAAAGATCTAAACATTAATCTTAGTGATGCAATGGACATATTTGAATATTATTTAGGATTTTTTTATCTTGAATTCCATAGATGATCCATTGTAAGTAGACATCGTTTATAGATTTGTTATGGTTAATAGTTATTTGTTAGTTCATTTGAAAACAATAATACAATTATGTATATTTTTTATTTGAATATTGGTTTTTACAACATAGTAGCAATGAATTCATTAATTTAACAATTACATTTATCAATTTAGGAATGAACAATATTTTTATGAGTAAATGTAAAAATAATATTATATTGAACTTCAAAATTATTATACTAAGGCAAAACTTTTATTGAAGATTATTTGAAGGATATCTCTTAGCATATTTTATATATATATATATATATATATATATATATATATATATATAAGCTAGTATTATAGAAGTCTTAAAGAGAGGAATGTCAACATACGTATAATGGAGAGTCAAATAGGATAAGTGTTGGACGTCCCTATCCCACACATACAACATCAAATTGGTACTTGACATTCTACTTGATGGTTATAATTTTTTTTTACAGCAATTGACAACATCCCATTGAAAACAATCTCAGATCTATATTAATAATATATTTTAAAATAAAATATGTATAATATTTATAATAAAGTTTAGTTTGGTGGTAACAATTTATCAAAACATGAGTTATATATAGAAAACTAAGACATCAAACAACTATATTGATAGACACATATAGTTGTAAATTAAAAGGAGGTAGGTCTTTCTAATGAGTTGTCCACAAGGAGAGTTTTATCAAGGGGGGACCAAGGGCTTTCTACCCATCTGAAAATTCTTGAACTTGAAGTGATACCAACATATTAGCTTAGGAAATTCAGGAGCTTAAGAACTCTGCTCTGAAAATGAGTCAGTTAGAAGAAGAGGTCGCTATGACCTTGAAGAATCTTGGTTTATTTTGTCTGTCTCCTTGTCTTTGTTTCTGTAAGTGGTTCTCTGCCAGCTTTTGGCTGGGTGTCTGCTGGGTGGGGGCTATTCTTGTTTTCTGTTGGTCCATTCTTTTGTATGGTTGGTTTTGCTAGGGGTTTGTAATGTCTTATCTTTTTTAATCTCGTTGTTAAGGGTTTTGGGTCCCTTCAAAATTTGTTTTTGCAGTAATCAAAAACATATTAGCTTAGGAGGTACGACATCATCGGCTTTTATGTTACCTTACACAATAGGCTACCTAAATAAATAAATGGTCTTATCCTAGAGAGAAACCTAAGCTGAAAGGAAGTAGAGGAAAAAATTATGCTTCCCACTCTACTCTATTTAAATACACAATAAAATGATCAACAAATCGTTTCATCCCTGCACCATACACAAGTTTGCAACATAAAAAATAAAATAAATATAATTCCCTCCTCTCTCTGTTACAATTGCAGAACTCAAAAAATCATATTCTCTTTCCCCAATGGCCAACTGACTTCTGGAAAAAAGAACCTCTTTTCTTTGAAAAGCCTTCTCTTTTATAGAGAATTCTGGAAAATCCTCTTTCCTGTAACTTTTCAGTTACATAACTGATTCTTGAATTTACCTCAACTTCTTCTTATCTTTATGATAACTACAATATAATCATATGCCATTACAATTTATAAAACATCTGTCGGGCCTACTCATTAAAAAAATGAGACATACTTAACTAATGTTTAAAATTAGTTAAAATAAGAAGTTGCTGGTCACTTTGATAGACCTATAGTCAGTCATTCATAAATTTTCCATTTGATGACATTTTGCATATCGCTTCAGTCAGATTTGGCAAAATTTGTCGCTTCACAACATATCAAAAAATTGGTCAAATCCAAAGGTGCAATAAAATGTTATGCCCCCCGCACTGAGACTCATTTTCTGTTAAAAAATAAACTCTGCAAACTCATGGTCACAAGCTGCTCAATTCTGAGAAAGTACTAAAATAATATATAATATGAACTCTCATAGCCATAATATTAAATTTGGGAATACTTATGACTAAAATAATAGGTGGGTCAACATCATATCTGAATAATCTCCAACCTTTTTCGATTTCATTTTCGGACTTTCGGATGTGCAGATTTTGACAGTCATTTTGAGAATTTGAACTTTTGAAGTTAAAATGAAAGTTCAAAACGACAAAATCTGTCTTTCCTTCATTCATCACTTTGTCTTTTTTCTTCCATGCCTGATTTGAAGCTTGAAATTTGAACTTTTAAGTTCAAAATTATTTGAACTTGAAGCTGCACCTTTTAATCAAGGAACTTTGATATTTAAACTCCAAATTTTTATAGTTTTTAAACTTGCACTTTTGAACCAGAATTTGAGCCTGCACTTTTGAACCAGAATTTGAACCTGCTCTTTTGAACCAAAATATAGATTTTTTGAACCAGATTCTGAACTAGCTAAACTTTTTATAAAATACCATCCTCACATGATATTATGAGCAAAGAGTGCGAATTCTTATTTGACCATGAGATGGACTTGGTTTTTAAAAATTTAAAATGGGGGACCATAAGTGGGCCAACAACTGGCTCTGTCTGGGGACATATACTGAAAGGAAATGGAGAGTCTAACATGTCTCTGAGCAAGACCAGTGCCTAGCATCCATTGGGTAATAGAGTCAAAGAAAAGATAGGGAGCTTCTTGCAGATGGGTGGAGGGGAGTAGAGAAACCAGCAAGCTAAAACCAACACAACAAGAAAGAAACTCACACCACAACACCTAAACTAATAGCACAACAAAACTGACTAAATATGTACATGGTAACAAGACCCTACAAGAATATGTACAAGACTAATTATGTGAAACCATTAACTGGCTGTGAGAAAAAGTAACTTTTACGGAATAATGGATTGTGGTCATGTGATGTGACCCGAAACATCTTCCATCTGACAACTCCTTCAAATCCAAATCTATGATTTATTGAATGCAACAAAAATATGTAGGTATATTCACATCCGAATAACCATTTATCATCAAAAATTTCTAAATCTTCTTGAGGTCCCTGCATAGTGTCACTCAACCAATTTTCTATTTCTGTCTGAAAACAAAAAATGCCTAGAAACTTCTAGAGAAAGGGTTGCATCATCCTCATAATCACTAACATTAAGACCATCATTCTTGAGATAATTTTCAACATTTAAATCAATCTTGAAATAAAGAGAGGTTTTATCAAGCATGTGATCAATTCTATATATAAACCTTTCATCCCTCTTAACTACAACTGAAACTGAAAATTCTTTATCAAAAGCCAAGGCATGAGACAAATTAATACTTGAATTTCTTGTGCTCAAGTCTTCTTGTCTTATGGATGACAAAAAATGATCTATGACTTCTTCTTGACAAAGAAAAGTGTTGTCCAAATTGGTCACCAATTCATAGGGCTGCAATGCTTCATCAACCTAGTCATCATCTAACCTTTGGTTTGTCTCAGAATATTTTCTTTCAAAGAGGTTTTCAAAATTTGAAAAATCTTTGCCAAATCATGATATCACCTTATCTTTATTATAAGCTTCATTTGAAAAGTCGGAATAAAATGATTCTAAGATATATTCATCGAGGACTTATGAATACAAAGAATTATTCCTACCATTTTCTTCTGAAAAATGGAAAGTTGCATATCCTAGCTAAAAATCTTCATCTTCAAGATCATCTAAAACAAGCTGATTTTCATTAATTGCAAAGCTAAAAATCTCCATTTCTGGTGAAGAACAAGACTCCAATAAATTTTCATCATCTAGGCTCACAACTTCTTTATCATTTTCTTGATCATCTTTATCATTTCCATTGACAACCAAAAAGCTTCTTTTCTCATGCATTTCTTCTTTTAGCCCATCCTTCATGCATGGTGAAAAAAATCTAGATTCCTCCTCTTCAGCTTGATGTGATATCTTCCTTGACTGCTGATTACATGTTGGTGGTTTCACCACTGTAGGTGTTAAATCTTGTTCCCCAAGAACAGAGAAAACATAAGAGATCGGTCTTTCACTCTCTATATTTTTTCTAGTGTCTTTGTTGCAGCTAAAACATTTTAATCAAGATTCTTGAGGCTATAATACCTTTGATGCACACATTTGAGCAGCAGAGCAGATCTATGATCTTCAGAGATATTTAACTTGTTATTTTCAGCTTCACAAATGCTTCCTTTGAAGGCATTCCAAAGATATTGCAGCATCTGGTCATTTTCACCATTTAAATCTTCAGCTGTAGGTTTTTCCTTGGATTGTTTTCTTGGCTCGATTTATTGTTCACCAAAGATTGAAAAATTTTGTGAATGAAAAGATTCTAGAGTAGCTGGAAATTCATCTTGATCAACTCTCAATTCTTCTTTAAGTTGCAATATTATTTTCTTGTGAGTTTGCAGCTGATGCATTCTTTCTTCCAACTCTTTCAACTTGTGAAATCTTACACAATGACTCCTCCATATTAGCATAGATGCATGGTCATCTTTTATGCTTTTCCTCATTTTTACAACCTCTGAGATACTCTCTTTACAGTGAACCCAAAAGCCATGCAATTCTTTATCATCCATTTCAAGAATCTCAAGGATGGTAGGGTATGGTCTTTTCCCTTTTCTCATAGCTCTTGGACTAAGCATGATACTTTATACAGATTCACCAATCCCTTTATGCAGAGATATTTTAAAAATTTCAGGAAAACAAAATGCACTGATCTTTGATTCTGAAATCCCCAGCGGAGTCACCAAAAATCTGTTAGTGAACAGATTTGTCCTTCAAAAATAGATAAATAAACTAACTCCAAATGCCTGGAAAGAAGAGCAAAGAGCACTAACAGTTGGATAAGTTATCACTAAATTGTTAACTCTCCTCTGAATTGAGAGGTACAACTCCCTCTTAAAAGATGTGCAATGAATAAATTGTTGGTTATGTCTAACTAGAAGACACTAAGGAAGACTAAAATTCACCCATCAACATGGCATAAATGCAATTTCAAATTAAAAGACTAAGACAAGAATAAAAAAATAGCCTACATACCACCTCTTTAATCTTCTCATAATAGAGAAACAAAGATAAGATTTATCATTTCATTTTGCATAAATGAATGCACAAAACCTACAGATTTATAATACATGCATACACTTGATAGAATAAAACATGACAGTATGTAGAAACAAAATGAAAGAACCAACAAACTGATTTCAATCAGATAAATATATTCCTCTTTGTTTTTAAATACACAATAAAATGATCAACAAATCGTTTCATCCCTACACCATAAACAAGTTTGCAACATCAAAAACAAAATAAATATAATTCCCTCCTCTCTTTGTTACAATTGTAGAACTCAGAAAATCATATTGTCTTTTGCCAGTGGCCAACTAACTTCTGGAAAAAAAAACCCCTTTTCTTTGAAAAGCCTTTTCTTTCATAGAGAATTCTGAAAAATCCTCTTTCCCGTAACTTTTCAATTACATAACTGATTCTTGAAAATACCTCAAATTATTTTTATCTTTATGATAACTACAATATAATCATATGTCATTACAATTTATAAAACATCTATCGGGTCTACTCATTACAAAAATGATACTTGTTTAACTAATGTTTAAAATTAGTTAAAATAAGAAGTTGTTGGTCACTTTGATAGACCCATAATCAGTCACTCATAACTTTTTCCTCTGATCAAATTTTGCATATCACATCGGTTAGATTTGGAAAAATTTGTCGCTTCACAACATAGCAAAAACTTGGTCAAATCCAACAGTGCAATAAAAAGTTATGCCCCCCCACTGAGACTGGTTTTCTGCTAAAAAATAAACTCTGTAAACTCATGGTCACAAGCTGCTCAATTTTGAGAAAGTATTAAAATAATATGGTATATGAGCTTGCATAGCCATAAGATTAAATTTGGGAATACTTATGACCAAAATAATAGGTGGGTCAACATCATATCTGAATAATCTCCAACCTTTTTTTATTGCATTTTGGGACTTTCGGATGTGCAGATTTTGACAGTCATTTTGAGAATTTGAACTTTTGAAGTTCAAATGAAAGTTCAAAATGATAAAATCTATTTTTCCTTCATTCATCACTTTGTCTTTATTCTTCCATGCCTGATTTGAACCTTGAACTTTGAAATTTTAAGTTCAAATCGAAAGTTCAAAATTATTTGAACTTGAAGATGCACCTTTTAATCAAGGAACTTTGAAATTTAAACTCCAAATTTTTATAGCTTTTGAACCGGAATTTTAACCGACACTTTTGAACCTGCTCTTTCGAAAAAGAATATAAATTTTTTGAACTGGATCTTGAACAAGCTAAACTTTTTATAAAATACCATCCTCACATGATATTATGAGAAAATAGTACAAATTCTGATTTGACCATGAGATGGACTTGGTTTTCAAAAATTAAAAATGGGGGACCATAAGTGGGCCAACAACTAGATATGTCTAGGGATATGGACTGAAAGGACATGGAGAGTCCAATATGTCTCTAGTCAAGACGAGTTCCAAGCAACCATTGGGTAACAGAGTCAAAGAAAAGATAGGGAGCTTCTTACAGATGGGTGGAGGGGAGCAGAGAATCCAGCAAGCCAAAACCAACACAACAAAAAAGAAACTCACACCACAACACCTAAACTAAGAGCACAACAAAAATGAATAAAATTGTACATGGTCACAAGACCCTACAAGAATATGTAAAAGACTAATTATGTGAACCAATTAACTGGCTGTGAGAAAAAAGTACCTTTCCAGAATAATGGATTGTGGTCATGTGATGTGACCTGAAATATCTACCATCTGACAACTCCTTCAAAGCCAAATCTATAATTTATTGAATGCAAAAAAAATATGTAGGTGTATTCTCATCCGAATAACCATTTATCATAAAAAAATTCTTAATATTCTTGAGGTTCCTGCATAGTGTCACTCAACCAATTTTCTACTTCTAGCTGGAAAACATAATGCCCAGAAACTTCTAGAGAAAGGGTTGCATCATCCTCATAATCACTAACATTAAGACCATCATTCTTGAGAGAATTTTCAACATTTAAATCAATCTTGAAATAAAGAGAGGTTTCATCAAGCATGAGATCAATTCTATCTATAAACCTTCCATCCCTTTTAACTACAACTGAATCTGAAAATTCTTTATCAAAAGCCAAGGCATGAGACAAATTAATATTTGAATTTCTTGTGCTCAAGTCTTCTTGTCTTATGGATAACAAAAACCGATCTATGAATTCTTCTTGACAAAGAAAAGTGTTGTCCAAATTGGTCACCAATTCATAGGGTTGCAATGCTTCATCAACCTAGTCATCATCTAACCTTTGGTTTATCTCAAAATATTTATTTTCAAAGAGGTTTTCAGAATTTGAAAAATCTTTGTCAAAGCATGATATCACCTTATCTTTATTATAAGCTTCATTTGAAAAGTTAGAATAAAATGATTCTAAGGTATATTCATCTAAGACTTCTGAATACAAAGAATTATTCCTACCATTTTCTTCTGAAAAATGGAAAGTTGCATATTCTGGCGAAAAAATTTCATCTTCAAGATCATCTAAAACAAGCTAATTGTCATTAATTGTAAAGCTAAAAATATCCATTTTTGGTGAAGAACAGGACTCCAATAATTTTTCATCATCTAGGCTCACAACTTCTTTATCATTTTCTTGATCATCTTTATCTTTGCCAGCGAAAACCAAAAAGCTTCTTTGTGCATGCATTTCTTCTTTTAGCCCATCCTTCATGCATGGTGAAAAAAATCTAGATTCCTCCTCTTAAACATGATGTGATATATTCCTCGACTGTTGATTACATGTTGGTGGTTTAACCACCGTAGGTGTTAAATCTTGTTCCCCAAGAACAGAGAAACATAAGAGATCGGTCTTTCACTCTCTATTTTTTTTTTGGTGTCTTTGTTACAGCCAAAATATTTTGATCAAGATTCTTGAGGTTGTAATACCTTTGATGCACACATTTGAGTAGCAGAGCAGATCTATGATCTTCACAGAGATTTAACTTGTTCTTTTCAGCTTCACAAATGCTTCCTTTGAAGGCATTCCAAAGATATTGCAACATTTGGTCACTTTTACCATTTAAATCTTCAGCTGTAGGTTTTTCCTTGGATTGTTTTCTTGGCTTGATTTCTTGTTCACCAAAGACTGAATTTTTTTGTGAACGAAAAGATTCTAGAGCAACTGGAAATTCATCTTGATCAACTCTTAATTCTTCTTTAAGCTGCAATATTATTTTCTTGTGAGTTTTCAGCTGATGCATTCTTTTTTCCAACTGTTTCAACTTGTGAAATCTTGCATAAAGACTCCTCCATATGAGCGTAGATGCATGGTCATCTTCTATGTTTTTCCTCATTTTTACAACCTCTGAGATACTCTCTTTGTAGTGATCCCAAAATTCATGCAACGCTTTATCATCCATTTCAAGAATCTTAAGGATGGTAGGGTCTGGTCTTTTCCAATTTCTCATAGCTCTTGGAATAAGCATGATACTTTACAAAGATTCATCAATCTCTTTACACAGAGATATTTTAAAAATCTCAAGAAAACAAAATACATTAATCTTTGATTGCGAAATCCCCAGTGGAGTCGCCAAAAATCTGTTAGTGAAAAGATTTGTCCTTAAAAAATAGATAACAAAACTAACTCCAAATGCCCGGAAAGAAGAACAAAGAGCACTAATAGTTGGATAAGTTATCATTATATTGAAAGCTCCTCTGAATTGAGAGGTAAACTCCCTCTTAAAATATATGCAATGAATAAATTGATGGTTATGTCTTTAACCAGAAGACACTAAGGTAGACTAACATTCACCCATCAACATGGCATGAATGCAGTTTCAGATTAAAAGACTAAGAAAAGAATAAACAAATAGCCTACAGACCACCTATTTAATCTTCCCATAACAAAGAAACAAAGAGAAGATTTATCATTTTATTTTGCATATATGAATGCACACAACCTACAGATTTATAATACACGCATACACTTGATAGAATATAAAATGATAGTATCTAGAAACAAAATGAAACAACCAACAGATTGATTTCAATTAGAGAAATATATTCAAACCAACAAATTTGATATGTATATTCCTCTTTGTAATATACAATAATTTATGATCAATAGATCATTTCATCCCTGCACCATAAACAAGTTTGCAACATCAAAAACAAAATAAATATAATTCCCTCCTCTCTCTATTATAATTGCCCAATGGCCAACTGACTTCTGGAAAAAAGAACCCCTTTTCTTTGAAAAGCCTTATCTTTTATAGAGAATTCTGGAAAATCCTCTTTCCTGTAACTTTTCTGTTACAAAACTAATTATTGAAAATACCTCAACTTCTTATCTTTATGATAACTACAATATAATCATATGTCATTACAATTTATAAAACATCTATCGGGTCTACTCATTACAAAAATGAGACATGCTTAACTAATGTTTAAAATTAGTTAAAATAAGAAGTTGTTGGTCACTTTGATAGACCTGTAATTAGTCACTCATAACTTTTTCCTCTGATCACATTTTGCATATCGTGTTGATCAGATCAGGCAAAATTTTTTGCTTCACAACATATCAAAAACTTGGTCAAATCCAATGGTGCAATAAAAAGTTATGCCCCCCACACTGATACTGTTTTTCTGCTAAAAAATAAAATTTGTAAACTCATGGTCACAAGCTGCTCAATTATGAGAAAGTATTAAAATAATATGTAATATGAGCTCTCATAGCCATAAGATTAAATTTGGGAATACTTATGACTTTGTGAAGCGTTGCGTCTATTCAATCTAAGTTGTGTGTTTCTAATCAGGTTGTGTGGCCGAATAAAGAAGTATTGAAGGGACTCCTAGAGCCGACGAAGATAACATCCTTTGGAGAAGATA
This sequence comes from Thuja plicata, assembly GCA_018584345.1. NCBI lineage: Eukaryota > Viridiplantae > Streptophyta > Pinopsida > Cupressales > Cupressaceae > Thuja > Thuja plicata. The sequence continues at coordinate 8,230 of MU228148.1, read as the reverse complement.
CTTATAGTAGTTCATTTGATGAATGCCAAGTGTGAACGAGAAGAATAAAGATAGAGGAAGTACAGAACAGAATGTCCATTGTTTTGGGATAGTAGAGACATTTCATTCATTAAGAAAAGATCTATGTGAAGAAGAAGTAGAAGTATACAATACACTGGAACTGATCAAGATAGCAGGTCTACTCAAACAATTCATCCATCAGATATAGTGTATATCTGTTCTACTGAAGGTTGCAACCTTCATCATTTCAGCAGTGAGCTTTTGGATAGTGAGTCCTCACCCCTAATAGGGTTACTTGTAAAAGACTCCTAGCAGAGTCCGACCTTTAACCAGGTCTATGTACTTATTGCATTGTAAAGAAAAACTCCTAACAGGGTTTCAAGATCTCTTAACATGGATAATTATACTCAAGTACAGTTCTTTATGGGTGCTAATTCCCATCGGGGTTTTTACCTATTTGGTTTCCCCATAACCAAAATTGTTGTGTTCTCTATTGTGTTATATGAATGTACATTTGCTTTATGTTAATTTATATCTAAGTAAAGAAAAGAATTAAAGTAGCTGATAACTGATTCACCCCCCTCTCAGTTATCCTTTGGGACTATTCCAAAAATTGGTATCAGAGCCAAGTGCCTTGGAGAGAAAGCCTAACAGCTTAAGGTAGATTAGATGGCATACTTCAAGAAAGAGAGTCCTAAGTTCGATGGAGAAAACTTTCTTGACTGGAAGAAAAAAATGATAACACATCTTTAGTGCATTGGATTTGAGATCTATGAGATTTCCACTCAAGAAATTGAAGTTCCCACCTTGAAAGACCTTGCAAAAGAAGACTCTACAATCAAACAAAAGGAAGTGTTCACTCAAAATGCAATCGCCAAAGAAGCCCTAATCAGTGCCCTATCCGATAGTGAATTTTCTGAGATCAAGAAGGTAGATAAAGCATATTCTATTTGGAAATACTTAGAAGATATGTTTGAAGGAGACATCCAAGCAAAGAATGTGCGCAGAAAGACATGGAAGAAAAGGTACAACAACTTAGAGATGCTACTTGAAGAAAACATCAAAGCCTATAATCAAAGAATTAATGAAGCAGTTTCAGGTATCAGGAACAATGGTGGAGAAATTTCAGAGGATGATATAATGAACAAACTAATGACCACACTAACAACAGACAATGAGAGCAAGATCAATATATTAGATGAGATACTATGAAATTTTCAAAAGACTTCAAGAGAGAGACTTTGATCAACAAAATATCTGCATTTGAGATATCAAGATTGAAGAAAGAACCCAGAAGTGAGACAACTTTCAAAGCCTCAGTCCACATCAAGAAATCTATAAGCAGCTCTAGTAATAATGAAGTGGATATAGAACTAGAAGAAATCATTGCTATGATTACCAAGAAAGAAAGGAAAGGTAAAGGGAAATATGAAGGACAACTACCATTCAAATGTTTTTCATGCAACAAAGTTGGTCACTTTGCATCCAAGTGTCCCACAAGAGTCAAGAAGTTTAGATTAGATTACAAGCCCAAGTACACTAAGGAATGTTATCATGCTAAAGATGGTGTAACTGATGATGATTCAAGAGAAGATGAAATTGGGTTCATTTCCATTAAAGACATTGAAAAGATGCTTGAATAAATGGACAAAGAAGATGAAGAAAAAACACAAGAGCTAGCATTAGTTTCAAAAGCTAACATCAGAACTGACTCGATCCTTGACAATGGTGTTCACACCACATGACAGGAGACAAAGACAGATTTGTACATTTGGACAAATACAAAGGTGGCATGATTATATTTGGAGATAACACTCCCAAACCTATCATAGGAAGAGGTTCTATCACCTTAGATGGAAAGAATAAGACAAATGATGTTCTTTATGTTGATGGTTTACATCATAACTTACTAAGTGTTGGATAGTTGCTTGTTAAAGGATATTAGTTGGAATTCAAAAACAACCAGTGCATCATTAACAACAAAGAAAGAGACATGATTGCATCAGGCTCAAAGACCAAAGGTTATGTCTTTCAGCTCAATTTAGAAGTAAGTTGTTTTGTTGCAAAAGTGGATGAAAGTTGGCTATGGCACAAGAGACTTTGTCATATCAATTTTTACAACATAGTCAAGATAAGTAATGTAAAGGCAGTAAGAGACCTTCCAAGTATTGCAAGACCAGTTGACACCATGTGCAGGGAATGTGTGATGGGGAAGCATGTGAGGACCAAACAAGACTCTGTAGAAAACAAATTAGATCTGATACATACAGACCTATGTTGACCTCATTCAGGAGCAAACAAGACTCTGTAGAAAACAAATTAGATCTGATACATACAGACCTATATGGACCTACTCAAACAAGATCTTACTACGGAGAAAGGTATTTCATTTTGTTTTTTGATGATTTCTCAAGGATGATGTGGGTTGCGTTCTTAAAAGACAAATCTGAAGCTTTTGAGAAGTTCAAAGTGTTCAAAGCTAAGGTTGAGAATGAATCTGGACTAAAGATAAAATGTCTGAGATCAGATAGAGGAGGAGAATTCACCTCTGACCAGTTTTATGATTACTGTGAAGAAAATGGAATCAAAAGATAGTTAAGTGCACCTAGAACCCCTCAATAGAATGGGATTGCAGAAAGAAGGAACATAATAATACTTGACATAGCGCACACTATCATGATTGAAGGAAAGGTTTCTCATACCTATTGGAGAGATGCGGTCAATACATCAGTCTATACTATAAATAGAATACAATTAAGGCTAGGCACAGACAAGACACCCTATGAACTTTGGTTTGGTAATGTACCTACTGTAAAATACTTTAGAACATTTGGAAGCAAGTGCTACATCAAAAGAGATGATAGCATTGGCAAGTTTGATGCTAGAAGTGACGAAGGTATTTTTCTTGGTTACTCTACTAAAAGAAAAGCCTATAGATGTTTTAATCTAAGATTAAAGAAGATCATTGAAAGAACTCATGTGAAGATTGATGAGAAGTTTATGATTCAAGAGAGATATTATAAATGTGCTCCTATGATTGAAGATGAGCCTAGACCTATCAATAAGGACATAGTTATTAAAGAAATGTTTGACTGTATTGATGTTTCATGTAACAATCCTGAACCAAGTGAAGAAGAATTATAGATTACAGATGAAATTATCACTCCTAAGAACTCAAAATACACATCCAAATACCACTCTAAGGAAGACATCATTGGAGATCAGAGTGCAAAATTCTTGACAAGATCTAGAGCAAAAGGTTCAACCGCTGATGAAGAGGTATGCTTACTTTCACAGATTGAACCCTTAAGTGTTGAAGATGCGTGCAAAGATTCGGATTGGAAAAGGGTTATGCAAGAAGAAGTAGATCAAATAATCAAGAATGAAACATGGGAACTGGTCCCTAAACCTCATTACAAGAACGTGATTGGAACAAAGTGGATATTTAGGAACAAAATGAATGAAGAAGGCACAGTGGTAAGGAACAAAGAAAGATTAGTATGTAAAGGATATGCACAGAGAGAAGGAATAGACTACACTGATATATTTGCCCCTGTGAGCAGACTTGAAGCTATCAAGTTGTTTTTGGCCTATGCAACATTCAAGAACTTTAAGGTATACCAAATGGATATCAAGTCAGCTTTTCTGAATGGTGACTTGAAGGAAGAAGTCTACATAGAGCAGCGTGAAGGATTCAAACTTTTAGACAAACCAGACATGGTATGTAGATTAAAGAAAGCACATTATGGACTTAAACAGGCCCCAAGAGCTTGGTATGAGAGACTTGATGGTTATTTAACAAAGATAGGATTCAGAAAAGGAGCAGCAGATTGTAATTTATTCATAAGAGAGACAGATGAAGGATTACTACTCGTTTCTATTTTTGTTGATGACATTATCTTTGGAGGTAATGACACACTTAGTGCAGAATTCACCAAAGAAATGAAAAGTGAGTTTGAAATGAGCATGATTGGACCTATCAAATATTTTCTTGGATTAAATGTAAAACTAACAGACAAAGGCATATTCATAAATCAGTCTAAGTATGTGAAGGAGATATTGAAGACTTTCAAGATGGAAGATTGCAAACCAGTAAGCACCCCCACGATAACAGGAAGAAAGCTTTCTAAAGATGATGATTCCACAACAGTTGACAAGACCCTATACAAATATATGATTGGAAAACTCATATATCTTACTGAATCTAGACCTAATATTTCTAATGCAGTTGGCATTGTTGGAAGATTTGTAGTTGAACCCAAGAAAAATTACCTAATGGGAATAAAAAGAATATTCATATACTTAAAAGGGACTATCGACTATGGTTTATGGTATCCTAACTCAGAGAATATACAACTTCATGTGTATACAAATGTAGATTGGGTAGGTTGTGTTGATGAGAGAAAGAGTACATCAGGAGTAGCAGTATTTCTTGGAGACAGATTGGTCACTTGGAGAAGTAAAAAGAAGAATTGTATCTCTCAGTCAACAACAGAAGCTGAGTATGTTGTAGCAGCATTGAATTATTCAACAATGGTTTGGATCAAATAGATGATTAAAGACTTTGGTATTTAGATTGATTATCCCATTTTTATTCACTGTGACAACACTAGCACTATCAATGTGTCAAAGAACCCTGTGATGCATGCAAAGACAAAACACAATGAGATCAAATACCATTTTATAAGAGAAAAAGTTGCAGATAGAGAAGTAAAGTTGGATTATGTGAGCACTAAAGAACAATTAGCATATATTTTTACAAAGACATTATCAAAAGATACTTTTGAGTATCTTACGGAGAAGTTGGGAGTAATTCCCTTTCCTGAGTCTGATTAGAATTTGCAGTAAGAACATCAGTCCTTGGTGACTGATGAATGGTCAACTAATCTACTTCTGGAGTAGTACCTGTGCTTAATGGTGTTTAACACCCTTTTTCATTGATGTCAAAGGGGGAGTATTAGGAAGGGGGAGCATATACTCTGTGGGAGTATATAGAGCAGCATCAGTGAAGAGGAAATTTTGATAAGGATATTGAGAAGATTGTAAAAATAAGGAAGACACTTTGAGTTGATAGCATCATATGTTGCCATCAATGTCAAAGGGGGAGATTGTTGAAGATTTTCTTTTGTGCAAATAATTTCTTGTATGTTTGTCATTGACAACAACATATAATATACAACAGTGTTCTATGTGCAACTATCAGTACAAATGTTCTGGAGCTATGTGTGTTCATTTTCATGGTGTATACATGTTCTAGTTGCTATGTGCATTCATGCCGAGTCAGATATGAAGTTTCAGTTGAGTTATGCTAATCAGTTATGATAGTTACTAAGACTTAAGACTATCTATGAAGAGCTGATGTAATTACATTATTTCTTGAGTTGCACCTATCTTTGGGATATGCATGTTTGTATTCATGTTTAGTTATGAGTTAAAGATAATTATCTAAAGGAACCAAACATGTTCTATCAGAATCGTGAAGTTGGAGTTAATTTGGTTGAGCAGACTTTGTGAAGCATCGCGTCTATTCAGTCTGAGTTGCATGTTTCTAATCAGGTTGTGTGGTTGATGTGGCTGACTAAAGAAGTATTAAAGGGACTTGTAGAGCCGACGAAGATCACATCATTTGGAGAATATACTTATAGTAGCTCATTTGATGAACGCCAAGTGTGAATGAGAAGAATAAAGATAGAAAAAGTACAGAACAAAATGTCCGTTATTTTGGGACAGTAGAGACATTTCTTTCATCAAGAAAAGATCTATGTGAAGAAGTGGAAGTATACAATACACTGGAACTAATCAAGCCAATAGGTCTACTCAAATATTTCATCTATCAGATATAGTGTATATCTATTCTACTGAAGGTTGCAGCCTTCATCATTTTAGCAGTGAGCTTTTGGATAGTGAGTCCTCACCCCTAACAGGGTTACTTGTAAAATAATCCTAATAGGGTCAGACCTTTAACCAGGTCTCTATACTTATTGCATTGTAAATAAAAAATCCTAACAGGGTTGCAAGATCTCTTAACAGGGATAATTATACTCAAGTACAGTTCTTTGTGGGTGCTAATTCCCACTTGGGTTTTTACCTATTTGGTTTCCCGGTAACCAAAATTGTTGTGTTCTCTATTGTGTTATCTGAATGGGCATTTGCTTTATGTTAATTGATATCTAAGTAAAGAAAAGAATTAAATTAGCTAATAAATGATTCACTCCCCCCCCCCTCTCATTTATCCTTTGTGACTATTCCAACAACTGGTTCATACTGATGTGGACCTATGAGAACACAAAGTTATTATGGTGACATATACTTTATTTTATTTGTTGATGACTGTCATGATCTTAAAAGTCTGAAGCATTTAAAATGTTCAAATGGTACAAAGATAAAGTGGAAAAATAAAGTGCTAAAGAATTAAAATGTTTAAGATCAAACAGAGGAGGAGAATTTATTTATGATGATTTCACTAACTTTTGTAATGAGCGTGGAATTAAGAGATAGGTTTCTGCACCAAGGACATACACCACAAAAAAATGGGATTGGTGAAAGGAAAAATAGATCTATTATGGATTGTGCTAGAACACTGATGATTGAAAAGAGAGTTACACAAGTATACTGGAGGGAAGCTATTAGTACTGCTATATACATATTGAATCGAGTACAACTAAAGAAAGATTCAAACAAGACACCTTATGAATTATGGTATGGTTGCACACCTAATGTGAGTTATTTTAGAATATTTGGAAGTCGATGCTATATTCTGAAAGACGAGAGAAATGGGAAATTTGGTTCAAAAGGTGATGAAGGAATATTTCTAGGATATTCTACCAAAAGAAAAGCTTATAAATGTTTGAACAAGTCTTCTAACAAGATCATTGAAAGTGAAAATGTAAGAGTTGATGAATTTTCTGAGAAGAATGATGCTGAAAATAAAAGAGAACCAGAAGACTATAATAGATTTTTCTATAATGAAGAACTAAACACTTTGACTGAGGAACTGCCTAACATTACCGAGCAATAGGGCAATGTTAACAAGCATTAGGATGCACCAACCAAGAATCAGTAAGATGTTGCAACTGGAGATCATAATCAAGGACCAACTGGAGAAGACAATGAAGAACAAACAACTGAACCTGTACTTGAAAAATATGTAAGATTACATCATCCACATAATCAGATTATTGGAGATAAGAGAGTTGGCATGATGACACAAAAAATTGAGCAGATACAGAAAAAAAAACAAAAAAAAAACATGGACATTAGTACCGAGACCGAATGATAAGAATGTAATTGGCACCAAATGGTATTCAAAAACAAATTGAATGAGTATGGAGATGTTACATGGAATAAAGAAATATTAGTATGCAAAGGGTATGCGCAAGAAGAAGGTATTGAATATGGAGAAACTTTTGCACCCGTTGCCAAACTTGAAGGAGTTAGAATATTTCTTGCTTATGCTTCTTACAAAGGATTTAAAGTTTATCAGATGGATGTGAAATATGCATTTCTCAATGGGATACTATAAGAAGAGGTATACATTGAACAACCTGAAGGTTTTGTTGATCCTAATCAGACAAACACAGTATGTAAGTTGCACAAAACTTTATATGGACTAAAACAAGCATCGAGTGCATGGTATGAAAGACTGCACTCATATCTCACTAATACATTTGGCATCGAATTGCGACGGCTATGTGTCGCAATTACGACATCCATGTGTCGCCAGTGCGACAGTAGTAGACGTCGCTCATTTTTAGTCGCAAATTACGATGTCTGTCATCACCCGTCGCAATTACGACAGATATCCGTCGCTATACTGCCACTTTATTCTGGCGTTATCTGGCCATAATTCTTGTGGAATTCATCGCAATTGCGATGGATCCCTATGTAATTGCGATGGGATTTTGGCATCGCCGCTACAGCAACCCCGTTGCAATCCCCTTGGCTGACGTCTCAATTGCGACGGATTCCAATGCAATTGCCACGGGCGTTTGGTGTCGCCGCTACAACATCCCCGTCACAATTCAAGGGCTGGACGTCGCAATTGTGATAGTTACAAAGTAAAACAAAAAAAAAATTACTTTTTTATTATTCAATATTATTTGTAGGATGGACACTGTGAAGAGACACTGAAACTTTTCTCTGGAATGCAAGGGATGTGCACTGAACGAGATGAGCTGACTTTTACAAGTGCATTGTGGGCTTGTGCTAGCCTTGGATATGGTCGACAAGG
>MU228147.1:2170148-2192491 GCA_018584345.1 Thuja plicata | reverse complement strand
TTATTAAAGGAAATACAAAATTGTGACATGTCCTCCTACTTGGACTAGAGGACAAATACAAATAAGGATACCTTGGTTTATCCTTTTAAATACATATTTTCAACCAAGGAAAGATTAATTCTAACATCAAGAGAGAGAGCGAGAGAGAGAATACTAATTTTCCTATACATTGCATGTATGGACAATAATGAGTACCTATTTTATACCTTACTTGATTCAAATGGATGGTATAAAAAATGTTGTTGCCTAAAGATGATCATAGGTTAATAATATGTTAGATCATCTCAAGATATTTTGTACGCTTTTTGAACGTAGTCAATCAGAATCCATATGTGGAAGTTATGGCTTCCAAAGAAAAGCCTATTTTAGTTTCTTCAAAACCCGATCGGGTTATGGAGAATAAAATGCATAAGTTTTACTTCTCTCTCATATTATCTCTCACTCCCAATATGAGAGAGAGAGAGAGNTACTCATTATTTTCCATACATGCAACGTATAGGAACTCTAGAGAGAGAGAGAGAGAGAGAGAGAGAGAGAGAGGTAAAACTTATGCATTTTATTCTCCATAACCCGATCGAGTTTTGAAGAAACTAAAATAGGCTTTGCTATGGAAGCCATAACTTCCACATATGGAGTCTGATTGCCTCCATTCAAAATGCATAGGAAAGATCTTGAGATGATCTAATACATTATTAACCTATGAACATCTTTAGGCATCAACATTTTTTATACCATCTATTTGAATCAAGTAAGGTATAAAATAGGTACTCATTATTTTCCATACATGCAACGTATAGGAACTCTAGAGAGAGAGAGAGAGAGAGAGAGAGAGAGAGAGAGAGATTCCTATACATTGCATGTATGGACAATAATGAGTACCTATTTTATACCTTACTTGATTCAAATTGATGGTAGAAAAAATTTTGATGCCTAAATATGATCATAGGTTAATAATGTGTTATATCTTCTCAAGATCTTTCCTACGCATTTTGAAGGGAGTCAATCAGACTTTGTATGTGGAAGTTATGGCTTCCATAGCAAAGCCTATTTTAGTTTCTTCAAAACCCGATCAGGTTATGGAGAATAAAATGCATAAGTTTTACCTCTCTCTCTCTCTCTCTCTTATATTATCTCCCACTCCCAATATGAGAGAGAGAGAGAGCATACTGATTTTTCTATATGTTGCATGTATGGACAATAATGGGTACCTATTTTATACCTTACTTGATTCAAATGGATGGTAGAAAAAATCTTGATGCCTAAAGATGATCATAGGCTAATAATGTGTTAGATCATCTCAAGATCTTTCCTACACTTTTTGAACGGAGTCAATCAGACTCTGTATGTGGAAGTTATGGCTTCCAGAGCAAAGCCTATTTTAGTTTCTTCAAAACCCGATCGAGTTATGGAGAATAAAATGCATAAGTTTTACTTCTTCAAAACCCGACTGGGTTTTGAAGTACTTTTTGATTTTCAGAAACCAATCGGGTTATTTGAAATTTAGAAACCCGATCAGGTTCTGAGACAACTTGTTTTTTTTAATAATATTTTCTAGGCTTGGTTACCAAGCCGAGAACAATTTTGAATTTTCAATAACCCGATCGGGTTATATGATATTTGAATTTTTTTAAAGATGTGTCCACTTTTTTGGTCCACAACTTGGTGCACATAACCATTCAAAGATTTCCCAAAATGGAGGAGGAATAGGAGAAGCTGGAGAATATGGGAAAAAAGAAGAAGATACAAGCCGTCTAAACTGAAGAAGGTTTGGAGTCAAGTTCTTAAGGTACTCATGGACAATATTACCTTGGATGGTCATTTCACTAGAGCCTTTGGGCACCACTTCATGTTATTAAATCATTTTCATCATAATGTTAGGGTCTTTTTTCTTCTTTACTTATGATCTTCTCTTAAAAATAGTTTTAAAGATCATAGGAAGAGCCCTAATAAAAACCCTATTCTTCATGAGGGTTTGTTGGTGCTTATCTATGAACACTTAAAAGCCCTTCCTGCCCCTTCTAATCCCATTTCATTTTCTAAAGATGATGATACCATTATTGGGGGTTTGGAAGATGTGAATGAAGGTGAGGATGACATAGACTGAGGAGAAGAAGATAATGAGCCCTCCTTAGAGGCTAGAAAACCCCCCAAATCCAAAGCCAAAAATGGTAGTAAAGACAGAGGAAAAGACATAGATTTTGAGGAGGATTATGTCCCCTCTACAGAGATTAAGACAACCCAAAAATCTAACAAGAAGGCGGAGATTTCTAGGAAGATTAAGGAGAAGCCCACTGTGAAAGATGATGATAAAAAGGATCTTGCTTTGCACCCCCTGTTGGTGCTAGCGGTGTGCCCAAAATAAAAAAATCCTAGGTCTGGTAAGGAAAAGTAGAAAATGTTGGAGGAAGGCAATGATAAGGAGCTTCAAGTGGATATCCAAGTGGCTCCCCCCTATTGCTAGCGTGACCTACTTCCAACAGGAGGCCACCCAAAGTGGGGACAAAGTTGAGTCTTCTTTGGAGCTTAGAGCTAATTATCGTCATTTTAAACCTGACTGTGAAGACCTCTGTGATGTTCTTAGTATGGCAATGGAGACCTCTATTGATTCCTTTTCACTCTTCAAATGGCTTTTCCATGAAATTAAGGATATGAAGATAAAACAAAGAGCCTCGGGTAGTAAGCTTGAGGTCCTTGAAAACTCAACTACTGGGGTTGCTACTAAGACACGTGTTTCTATGGGGAAAAAATTGTGGACGATAGAGGAGAAGAAGTATGTTGTAGATTGTCTTAAGAAGACTTTGGATGCCCTTTTAAAGTTGAAAAGGGACTAGGAGAAAAAAATTCTTAGCTGGAGTATAAGGTCAATAACGGAAAAGACTTCTTGTAGATTGTGTTAAACTAGAGAGTATCAAGATCACTACGGAGTCTATGAATAGGCTGGTAGAAAATTTGGAGAAGGGGCAACTTGAGAAGCAGGTCATTCAGCTGGACCAGGACAAAGATCAAGAGACCTTACGACCGAGTAAGAGGACCAGGGGAAATTTAAAAATGAAAGCTAAGAGTACCCCTCTAGAGAATAAGGACCTAAAAAAGGTTGCGCAGGAGAGGACCAAGCTGGAGGTGGAGGTGTCTGAGGTTCTCAAGAACCTTGCTTGATCTGTTCCTTATTTTCCTAGTTTTTTCTATTTTGTTTGTTGTTGCCTGTTTGTTGGCTTTTCGCTACAATTTTCTCTATATTTTTGAAGAGTAGCTTTTTGTTTTTGGGCATGTTTTAGCTTGATACATTTGTTAGTGCGTATTGCTAAATCTATAATCTTATTTTTTTAAAGAGTTCTGGGTCCCTTCAAAACCTACTTTTTCCATAATAAAAAATAGTGGTTATATTGTTTTCTCTAACATTACTTAGATTATCAACAAGAAATTAAATTTTTATGTTAAACTACAATAAACAATAAAAGACCTTTAAATAAATTAAATTAAATACAATACACAATAAAATGTTTTTTAAATAAAACAATTACATATAAGAAGAATTATTTTAAGAATGCAATCATTGATATTAACCTTTATACTTACCATGAAGTCATTATAAAAGAACACAAAATGAAAACAAAATAATTTTCTTCTCTTTCTTTAGATTGGAGAAAAATTTTCTCATCTCAAGATGAATACGATCCTTTTGATCTAAAGAATTAACTTTGTAGTGTTCGTGGTGGGCTTTCTTTATTAGTCTCGGCCTTCTAAGGCGGGGAGTAATGTTCTCGTGCGTCATTTTGGTATTAAATCTAGCTTCGAAAACCGTGAAAAATGAAAACCATTCCCACCAAACTATGGTCATTTCATTATTGTCTATTAAAATGAATTTTTGGCTTCTAAATTATTATTTTCTCATTGGTGGAGCCCCTTTTTCCCAGTGGTCTTTTTATTTTTCTTCTCAGAAAATTCAGCAGAAAATAGAGCTTGGGGAGTTGCAGCAAGTGGTGGCAATGGAGAGTGTGAGGGGCGTTGCAAACAACATTTTATAGACGGGCTATGTGGCGGGAATGTTTTTTATTCTTGCACGGCCTGGGGATTTTTGTCTCCCTCTAGGACCACATCTCATGTAATCGCTACAGAGAAAGATAAATAATTTGTCGATTAGGGTTTGATTGCATGCGTTGAGGTGGAGGTAAGATGAGAAGTTTGGTGCATAGATTGGCATGATAGTGGTGGCTTAAAATGCAAAGACATTTTAAAGTAATCCCCACAAATGTGTTGGGTAACTACAAAAGTTCTCGGGCTACTTTCGTTAAACCTCGCACAGTACTATAAGTTTCCCGCTCTAACATTGTTGTTTTCATTGATTAGGTTGCTCATTCTTTTGTTTCCCTACTTACGCTTCGTATCAAATTTTTGTGTGATTTCCCACGTAGGGATTTTGTTTCTTGAATTTATAATAGTTCTATTTGCAGTGGTTCTCAGGACTGACTCCAGTATCATTTTTCATCTTATTACAATTGTGATTTTACTAGTTTTAAGAAAATGGCCTCAAAGGTTGTGAAACAGATCTATTAGACAGGGGTCCCATGGGAGGGGCTTAAGCTCTATTTTTAAGGAGATGGAGGTCTCATGATAATTATTTTTTAAGGCTACAGGATTAATTAGAATCTCTTGCTAGAAAATAGGAGCCCCTACATATTAGATGTTAAAATTTGAGCAGGTGAAAATGGGGTGGCGTTGGAAATTGCCCCACCAGCTTAGGAGATTTTTCTGCCACATGTTATATCTTGGAGTCATTAATTATTTTAACACAATTTTTTATTAGTACATAAATTTTGGAAGATAAAAGCTTCCTTAAATTGTGGGGCTAAACATTTAAGCTGAATTGAAGAATAAAACTCATGGGACTGCTCGCTTTAAAATATTCCTAAAAATCCTCAAGCAACTCTAGCTCTGTTTTTAAGGAAACCCCCTCCCATGGGACCCCAACCTTAATTTGATCAGAAGGATAAACGTGTTGATGCGGGACTCTATTTGGTCCTGCACTAGTTGTTTGACAAAATCCATTGCTTAGATGTGGATTGCATCTATGCTATGTTTTTTGATAAGCGTCAAAGATTGTATGATCTTTTGTTATCCTAAATGCGGCAATGTTTTGCAATAATCCTCCCTGACAATTCCAAAATGGGTGCTTTGGAACAGGGCACTGGAGATCCGCATGATTTAGAAATAGAAGGATTTTCATTTCTTTGATGCAACATTTATTAATTACTTAATTCATGTTTTCAGAAATCAAGCTATAGTCGAGTGGTGAAATGTTTGAGTTGGGTGTCGTTTGATTTAGGTAGATCTTTAACAATTAACACAAGGTTTTGAATAAATTTATTAAAGCCCCTTCCTAATGCTAAATTGGGAAATGTACACAAATACATTAACTATATGCATTCTTAAGTTTACATTGGATTGTATGCATTTCTCTTTAACCATTTAGTGTATTCATTTCATAAACCAGAGTGTTGTTCTTATGTTCAACATTATTCAAAAAACTTGTGTTTATGCACTATTATTCTTTAAATGTGATTGTCAAATAATAAGGTGACATTTTTTTGGCCTGTATAAAGACTTTATTTGCTAAAATCTATTGTGTACCTTTACTCGAGACCATCTAGATATGGTTATAGAAAATGTAATATGACTACTTGAGCTTATTTACATATATAGGTGTGATATTGTGTGCTTTCGATATAAGTTATCCTCAACCTCATCATTAGTGGAGTCATTCTCATCCTCAGCCCCATTATCATCCTATAATGAACAGGGAAGAGAATGTCTCTAGTAATGGTGATATTGATTATAACTCCATAGACCCAATTGAATCATGATAGCAATATCACAACATTAGACTTGACACACATAGGTCAACAAGTTGGTTTGAAGTCGACTTGTATGTTATAATAATATACCATTTTTTGGCTTGTTTTCATTATTATTTAACTATACCTATATGAAACCCTAAATTGTTGGTCCCAGTTCCATGTGTGTTTGTTCCTCCTATTCTTTCCTCGCGTGGCCACCATTTCTCAGCATAATTTCTATTTAATGAATGGTGTTCTTATGAGTGATTTTCTTATGTTCAACATTGACTATATTCTTTAGTTACACGCCTACTAGTCCAATACATGTATATAGTTGCATTGATTGTATGCATTCTTACATTTACATTGACTTTATGCATTTCTCTTTAATCATTGACTGTATGTTTTATTGTACAAGTTACATCTTCTTAATCATCATTACGAAGTCCCCATTTAGAAACAACATTATTACCATTTTTTTAATCATATCACAATTATATCTTCGATGTGAATTAAAGAGAACCTTGTCTTCTTATGGGCATTCTTCTCTCCTTTGCCTCCTATTTTGCTACCCACAAAGGCTTCCGACATAGGATATTATGTTCGTATATGTACGATATATATGAATATACATACATAGACACATACATACATACATAGTGGGTGGTCCCACTTTTTGGCCAACTTTGACACAGAGATCAACATTCTGAGAAAAAAATTCACTTTCGAACACCTATTGCCGCAAAACTATTATGAATTTGAAGATGATGTAAACTAGGGTCTTTTAGCATTTTCTATCTAGTTTCTAAATATATTTAAAAAAAAAAATAGAATTCATTTTTCCTCCTTCAAAAAGTGGTTTGTGTGAAAAAACTATGTGTTTAAGAAGTGACTGTCACTTGGATCAGCATCACTTTTTTTTAAAATATAATAACAATGTAATTCTTTCAAGATTATATTTGTAACTTCAATATCTAGAGGATGTAATTGGTTTCATTCATTTTGAGTCAATATTTCATAGTTTATTAAGTTCTAAAGTGACAATAACTGTAATTTATACGTAAGGTCACTTGGATCACTCTAACTCGATCTCTATATATCGAAATTCATTTTTTATATATATAGAAAGGTAACACAAATACGCTTTTCCTACCTATTTTTCATATTTTTTTTATAATTTACTATTTTTTCCAAAGCCTTGAAGAGACAAGTTGTTGAATGACCAAACAAGCTATATTTAGTTAAAGTAATGTTTGAAAGTGCTAATGAACTCAATATGTATTCTAATTATATTCATTAGAAAGCTTGTTCCGAATCGCATCATTTGGCATCATGTGTTTTAGAAAATCATTTGATTTGGTCCTTGTCCCAGGCCTTGAAAGACCATTTTTTAGGATTTTTTTTTCTCAGGGCAAATTTTCATTTTAGGGGTCTTCGCGCGAAGACCCCCTTCGCACGAAGGGGTCTAGGGGTCTTCATGTGACGACTCCTGTGTGAAAATTCTGGTGAGAATCACCCCGCCGAAATTTTACCTAGGGTACTTCGTGCGAACTAGGTCGGCCATTCTCAAAAAAAAAAAATTTGAAAATTTAGAATGGTATAAAAGTAATGTTTTTTCTTTTCAGTTTTTTACCAAATTGCAAAATGTGAATTCGCTTTTTCTATTATTGATCAATTTTTTCAAAGGCATTTTTTGGAGAAGGATTGTTATTTCTATTTTTTTCAAATACTTAATTTTGGAGAGGAGAAATATTATATTAAAGTATTTTTTTGAAGAAATTTTTGTTGTTGTTATTCTTTTGGAAGACATTTTTTGAAGAGAAGAAATGGAGAACAAGAAGGGAAGACACCATAAATCTACTAGAAAAAGGTCACCTGGTACCGAACAAAGAAATCGTGAAGTTTCATTGGCATATTATCATAAAACTAAAGAAGGTGAAGGACAAGCTGAAGTAGGAGGGTCAAGTGAAGTCGAAGAATTGCACATTGAAGAAGGGTCAAGATCACTCCCTATGGAAGCTCAAGCAATTGATGTTGGAGAAGGTTCAGGATCACGTGCTCTTTCTGGTATGGATGAACTTCTAAATTTAGCTCAAACTGTAAAGAGAAATATTAATTATAGAAACTTAGATCATTTACTTACAATGGATGTGGAGAATTTGAGATCACTTGCTAATGTCCAACCCTTAAGTCTTGCTAAGAAGAGGTCAATGAATATGATAGCAAGAGAAATGTTGTCTAAATTTGATAATTTAGAAACACTTGAACAAGCCCAATTGCTTTCCGTTGTACTTATTAAAAAAAAAGTTGGAAGGAGCATTAAAATTATTGGGTATAGACGCAACATCAAAGAAAAGAAAATCTGTTGACATGCAAACTGATATGATTGAAAATCTTAGGAAAGTTTTGAACCAGGTAGGGAAGCGATCTCAAACTAAACATAAGACCATTACAAGAAAAGTTATGTTGACATCCATTGTAGGTAACACTATGCTCCGAAAAAGACAAATATCTTCAGTTTCATCTCGGATTGGTTTTAGTAGGAAAACAATATCACGATATGTTAATAGGAGAATGCTTTTGGATGATAGCACCTTGGAAGACAATTGGGCAATCATGTGTAGAGCTCGTCGTTCTGATAGGATTGATGGAGGAATCAAGAATTTGGTCACATTATTTTGGAATGATAATACACGTCCTTCATCAAATAGTAGAGATGTTATTAGACAGAATTTCAGCTAATCAATATGAATATCATACGAAACATTGGTTGGACACAACACAACATGAAATGTATGTGTCATTTTGTAGTTCAAATCCTAATATAAATATTGGGCAAACATTGTTTGAAATATTGAAGCCATATTATATAAGGAAAAACAAAGTGTTTGAAACTTGTTGTCGTTATCATATTGAATTTGATCTCCACTATCAGGTTTTTTAAAAGTTTGTAGAAGACACTTATGATTTTGAAAATGCTCCTCCTAGTAGACAAAGTGAGTTCATCTCATCCATTTTATGTGACAAAAGAGATGATACAGCTGGACAAATAAATTGCATAAAAGGAATATGTCAAACATGTGCTGATTTGACTCTTTTTCCTTTGAAAAATGAAAATATTGATGTAACAAAGATGGTAAATTGCAAGAGTTACAAATATGTAAAGAATGAAACAAAATTTGGGAAAGAATCCAAAAGGTTAGAATATGTTGAAGAGGAGATAAATGTTGGATTATTTATGGACAAATTTAAAAAATTGATTCAACCCTACATTCATCGTGCTTTTTTTGCAAAGTGGCAAGCACAACAATTCAAAACATTGAGAGACAATTTCCCACTTGGAACTATTATATCAATTGTTGATTTTGTAGTAAACTATTCATTTATTCATCAAAAGGCAATTCAATCAGAATACTATTTTTCAGAGCAAATTACTATTATGGTACATTTGTGTTATCGACACGCACAATTACATTTGGATGGTATTCAGAGCACATTTGGAGCACGGGTCATCAAGAAGGAATATCATTTTTATATAAGTGATGATAGAGAGCTTGACATTCATTATGTAGAACACTGCTTTAAGATGTTTTTTGCAAATTTGAAAGAAAGAGGTTTAAAAATTGATAAACATTATGTTTGGTCAGATGGATGTGCTGCACGATTCAAATCATCCAGACCATTTTATGCACTATATAGATATCATCATAATGAAAACATACCACATGTCTGGAGTTTCTTTGAGAGTGGACATGGAAAAGGCAAACATGATGGTGTTGGAGCTTGCATCAAACGTGCTATACGAAAGTATCAAATGAATTATAAGGGAGTTCATATAAAAAATGCACATGATGTTGTTGAATGGTGCAAGACACATTTCACGTCAAATGAGAATGACACGTCATCAGGAATGACTCAAGCAGTACCACAAAAATTTTTGGGAGATAAAAGGTATGCACACATTTTTAAATTATTCAAGTGTTTAAATTTGTTATGTACATTCTTTATTCAAATTATATTTATAAAATGTAATATTATATATGCATTTGTTCAGGTGTGGATATAAAAATTATGCATGGTTGCAAGCGGATAGAAATGACGTGATCTTTGCATTCAGTTATGAGTACAAATTGTCACAATTGGACGTTGAACACTAGAGACTACTCATGCTTTTGTTGTCACTACATCGCTAACAATTATAAGGAATGCATCAATCAAGACCGTGGATATGTAGGTGCATGGAATCTAGTGCCACTAGTTGTTACTGATACATTTGATAGAGATGAAGATGAAAACTTCGATGATGTTCCTTTGATTTCTACTGATTACGATCATATCTCGGGATTGGTCAAAATTGGTAAGTATATATTTCACATTATATGGTCCACTGAGTTGCATGTATCTAGATATCTATAGATAGATAGATCTATAGATTGAACTAAGTACATTTTAATATCACACACACACACACACACACACACACACACACACACATATTTTGCAGGAGATGTCTTTGCAGTGATTGCTGAGCGTGAAAATGTAGGAGTTGGTTATTATTTACTGCGTTGTACTATAGCAAGGATGAAGTTACTTGAACCTAAAGAAAGTGATGGAATGTTGTTCCTCGTAGGTTTGTATGCTTTACATCAATATATTGAACTCAATTTGTAAATTTTTAATTTTAACCTTTTAACAAATTTCAAATTTAGTTTGTTTAAATTTATATTGTTAAAATTTGTGACCTGCAAGTTCAGTTGTTTTAGAGGGAACTTATTTCAAGCAAATCAAAGTAATTCAGCATGGTATTCACTTTGTTGATTACCAACCAGACAATAAGGTCATTCAATATAGTCACCTAGTAGTTGCCACCTCCATTTGTCTCCATACAGTTATATCTCAACGTGGACGTCGTAAGTGGAGACTAGATAGTGAGGATTATGAGAGAATACTACATGTTCTCCATAAAAGGTCTGAACCACTTGAGTTGGTCTAAAAAGCATAATATGTATGTACCTATTTCATGTGTTAAGACCTACTTGATATTTAGGGATTAAATTGACTATGTACTTTGTTAATATATTTAAACATATGATGGACTATAATTTGTTAATATATTCAAACATATGATGGACTATAATTTGTTGATACATGTATGGTTTTATATGTATGCTTTGAATGTTCAATGATTTTTATAGATTTCTTAAATTAGTTAAAGATCCCCTTAAGACATTAGTAATTAGTTCTAGAATGAGTTTAAATACTTATTATCCATTAGTTACATATATTAAGTTGTTATTTTTTATCATATTAATTCTAGATCCCCTTAAGATATCCCCTTAAGACATTTGTTAGATTACTAATGACATTTTTTATATTACTTAAATGTATGCTTTGATTATTCAATGATTTATATAGATTTCTTAAATTAGTTAAAGATCCCCTTAAGACATTAGTTTGAACACTAAAACATGATCAAATTAGTTCTAGAATGAGTTACAATACTTATTGTCTATTAGTTACATATATATTAACTTGTTATTTTTTATGATATTAATTCTAGATCCCCTTAAGACACCCCCTTAAGACATTTGTTAGATCAGTAATGACATTTTTTAGATTACGTAAATGTGTGCTTTGATTGTTCAATGATTTTTATAGATTTTTTAAATTAGTTAAAGATCCCCTTAAGACATTAGTAATTAGTTCTAGAATGAGTTAGAATACTTATTGTCCATTAGTTGCATGCATTAAGTTGTTATTTTTTATGATATCAATTCTAGATCCCCTTAAGACATTTGTTAGATTACTAATGACATTTTATAGATTACTTAAATTTATGCTTTGATTGTTCAATGATTTTTATAGATTTCTTAAATTAGTTTAAAATCCCCTTAAGACATTAGTTTGAACACTAAAACATGATGAAATTAGTTAGATTGCTTATGACATGTGTTAGTTCTAGAATGAGTTAGAATACTTATAGTTCAATCAAATCATATCATCTAATCCAATGAAAGCATCTAATCAAATCATAACATCTAATCAAATGAAACCATCTAATCAAATAAGCTAATCAGCTAATAAATGTATGTCTCGAATCATAAATGGAAAATATCAAATCTAACGAAACCATCTAATCCAATGAACTCATCTAATCAAATCATAACATCTAATCAAATGAAACCATCTAATCAAATCAGCTAATCAACTAATAAATGTCTTGAATCATAAACTGAAAATATCAAATCCAATGAAACCATCTAATCAAATCATATAACATCTAATCAAATGAAACCATCTAATCAAATCAGTTAATAAATATATGTCTCGAAGCATAAACTAAAAATATCAAACATATAATAATGACATATATAATGAGTCTCAAATCAAAGATCTATGCAACATGTCCTAAACTAGAGAGTTATCCAGGCACATGCGAACAGAGCGACCCTCTGACCGATTGCCACGACCATCCTCTAGTTGTGAAGTAGCAACTGATCCCTGCGAATATAAATGCATGTATATATAATAATATTAATGTCAAATACTTGAAACATTATAAATGCATGTTTAAACTTACATATATTTAAAACTTACCTGACCACTAGTGTCACATATACTGAATCTCTCCTATGAAAATGCTCCGAGCCAACATTAAAGGTAATGTGCTTTGCCCGAGTGTCATGAGCATCCTCTGGTTGTGAAGCAGCAATTGACTCCTGCAAATTTAGTACACAACAGTTCGTAATATATATACACATGTGCTACATACATATGCATGCTTAAACCTACATTGTATATTTAAAACTTACCTAACCACTAGTAGGTGTCATATGAAGATGCTCCAAGCCCACACTAGAGGTAATGTGCCCTGCTAACTGTGCCTGCAAAATATTATACATTGAACAAACATCAATACACACATCTACAATCAATTGTTCACTAAAACTCCTAGAAAGGAGAAAAGAAAACTTTATATACCTGGGTCTCAGGACCAAGAGGGTCCACCATCATATCATCAACTGAAACAGCATCACCCACACCACCTCCAGTCCTGAACGTCTCTAGTAATGAAGAGTGTAGGGGTGTGTATAGCTAGGAGGGGACTCCTGTAGAGCCTGAACCACCAAGAGAAAATAACAACTGCATAAATGATCCAACATCGCTGTCAGAGTCCACCTGACTCAACCTGCGCAACTACTCATCAAATGTGTCTAGGCCCTCAGCTGTGATGCGTACATCTCCAACCCGTATACCTAGCTCTGTAGTTGCAGAGTAATCTGTGGTTGCAGAGCGCTCTGCAGAGTGCTGTGAACTATGATGTGCCTGACTAGATGGTGCAGAGTGTTGTGCCTGACTAGATGGTGCAGAGCACTCTACAGAGTGTTGTGCCTGACTACATGGCGTGTCCTGTGTCGGTGGAACTACAGGACCCCGTGCAAGTCTAATGACATCTCTAACTGAATGTGATGGGATCCTCTGCATGTCTGCAATATAAGAATATGACTGCAGGAGATCCTCCAAAAAGTAAAGCGCCACATCCAAATGTCTACGATGCCTAGAAAGCGCTCGTATCTCACCAGGTGGAGGAAGACCAAAAGCTTTATATGCCTCATCACTGACCCCTGCAACAGTACTAGATGAAGCCTTAGTAGACGATCTGCCTCAACTCGGTCTAGTCAAAATATATTTGCCCACTATATCCGAAGTGATGGAGGTGGCCGCAGATGCAATCTCCCCTATCCTGTCCACTACTCCCCTCTATGAAGCAATAACCACTCTATCTGCAGTAGCAACCATCGTCGGTGCCACTACTGGAGTCCTGTGTCCAACTAGCTCTCTATGAGTATGTACAACTTGATCAGCCCTACGATACTGATCACGGTTGGCAACTCTACCGCACCCCTGACCGTAATATCCAAGTAGATCTAAATAGTTGTCCCTAAGTCCAAACGGAACTAGCGTACAACTGTTGTGCAAAATATAATGGAATCTGGTCGTTATTAGGATAACGACCATGTACTGCAAGAAAACGAGGGTATATCATGCATGCGATCCAAGGAATCCTACACCGTGTAACCTAATAAGCCCTCACCTTGGCCTTCCCATCATAAAATGGGAAGACCTCTCGTTTGATGATTTCCTTGGGGACACAGTTCTGGACCGTCTCCAAGGAAACATCACCTGATACCTCAGCTCTCAACTCTCAAAAAATAGTATCTACAACCTGTGGCGTGAAAGAAGAATGGGATCTCAATCTAACAGTCTTGTCCTCCAAACTCCTTAAAATAGTGACACAAATATCTCTATATATGTCATTTGGCTCAGATGTGTAGATGTTCTCTCTAAGTTTATCCATCTCTATCTGAGCTGTCTGAAAAATACTCACCAGATCAGGAGTGCGATGTGCATCCCGAGCTAGTACATCATGGGAAGGTACATCCTGAGTGGTCATCTAGATGTAACACATGTACATGAAAGTTGTGTTAACAATGAAGTATTTGATTTCATGTTATAATTGCGTGTAAAATGGAAACAAATATAGATGAATATATAAAATAGAAGTCACAATAGAGGTCATATTAGGTCTTAAGGGTCCTTGGATGTACTAAGGGGTATTAATAGGTCATATTAGGTCAAGTAAGTCCAGTTTTATTAGAGCTCTTAAGGGGTCATATTAGGTCTTCATGTAGATATTAGGTCCTATTAGGTCTTAAGGGGTCCTAAATTAGGTCTTTAGGGTCCTGTTAGGGTTCAATATGGTTAAGGTTTCATGTTAGGGAACTAATGTTAGAGAACCTATGTTTATTTACGTTTCAGTTTCATGTCAGGATTAATTTGTTAGAGTTTTGAATGTTAGGGTTCAATATGGTTAGTGTTTCATGTTAGGGTTAATGTTAGAGTTTATGTTGATTTATGTTTCAGTTTCATGTTAGGGTTCAAGAGGTTGGTTTCATATTAGGGTTTCACATGTTAGGACCTACAATGTTATGTTTAATACACGAACGTCAAGTTTAATACTATTTATTTTCTAATGTCTTGTAGTTCATTTTCCTAAGGTTTTCTCAGGGTTCATGTTAGGGTTCAATATGGTTAAGGTTTCATGTTAGGGTTCAATATATGGTTAAGGTTTCATATTCTAGGGTTTCACGTTAGGGTTTCATATGGTTAAGGTTTCATGAACTAGACATTGCATATGGTTAAGGTTTCATGTTAGGGTTCAATACATGGTTAAGGTTTCATGTTAGGGTTTCATGTACCCTGATTCAATATGGTTAATGTTTCATGTTAGGGTTAATGTTAGAGTTTATGTTGATTTATGTTTCAGTTTCATGTTAGGACCTTAATTTGCTAGAACTTTTCATGTTAGGGTTTCATATGGTTAAAGTTTCATGTTAGGGTTCAATATGGTTAAGGTTTTATGTTAGGGTTTCATGTAACCTAGTTCAATATGGTTTAGGTTTCATGTTAGGACCTTAATTTGTTAGAGTTTCATGTTAGAGTTTCATATGGTTAGGGTTCAATATGGTTAAGGTTTTATGTTAGGGTTTCACGTACAACCTGGTTCAATATGGTTAAGGTTTCATGTTAGGGTTAATGTTAGATTTTATGTTGATTTATGTTTCAGTTTCATATCTAGGGTTAATTTGTTAGAGTTTCATGTTAGGGTTCAATATGGTTAGGGTTTCATGTTAGGGTTCAATATGGTTAAGGGTCCTAGGCATAGATTAAAGTGTTCTAATAGGTCATCCTCCTGTGTTTTAAAGGGTCCTACTTGGGTTCTTAAAAAGGTTTAAATGTCAATGTGCCTGGGTCCTAAAGGGTTCTAAGGTACATGTACTACTTGGGGGACTCTAAGTGTCTTAAACTGTACTAGGACATGTACTAAGGCATGTAATATTTTAACATCTAACTCTACATGAATAACATATATACATACATAACTCTAAAACATATACATATACATAATTTAGAGAGAGAGATTCCTAATAAATTTACTAACTTTAAAAGCAATTAAAAAATAAATATTTTTAATTTCTAATATTTTGTAGTATGGTTTTCTATCATTTTCTAACACATGTACTAAGTTACAATTTTTTTATAACATTTGCTAACATTCTAATTACGATTTTCTAATGTTTTCTAATTATAACTAAGTTACAATTTTCTAATATTTTCTAGTGTTTTATAATATTTTCTAATGTATACTAAGTTACAATTTGATAATATTTTCTAATGTATACTAACTTTACAATTTTCTAATATATATTAAGTTATGTAATTTTCTAATATTTTCTAATGTATACTAAGTTACAATTTTTTATAACATTTGCTAACATTCTAATTACAGTTTTCTAATGTTTTCTAATTATAACTAAGTTATAATTTTCTAATATTTTCTAATGTTTTATAATATTTTCTAATGTTTACTAAGTTACAATTTTCTAATATTTTCTAATGTATACTAAGTTACAGTTTTCTAATATATACTAAGTTACAATTTTCTAATATTTTCTAATGTATACTAACTTACAATTTTCTAGTGTATACTAAGTTACAATTTGATAATATTTTCTAATGTATACTAAACTTTACAATTTTCTAATATATACTAAGTTGTGTAATTTTCTAATATTTTCTAATGTATACTAAGTTACAATTTGCTAATATTTTCTAATGTATACTAAGTTACAATTTTCTTACATTTGCAAACATAAATATACTACGATTTTTTAATGTTTTCTAATATTTTCTAACATTCTACTATGATTTTCTAACATACTACTATAATTTTCTAACATATTCTAAAATTTAACTATCATTTTCTAACATTTCTACAAACTAAATATTATTTAAAAATAATAATTAACTAAAATAAATATAAAACATACAATTTACAATTAAAAATGAGAAAAATGTATGTACCTGATACTACTAACAATCACAAGAGGTCGAAGAAGCTCGGAAGGTGCTGACGTTGTACTAGTCATCACCGGTTTGCTCTAAGCCCCAGGTTCACAAAAACTCAAACAGTGAATAGTAAAAATGAAATGGGTAGTAAAAAATTTATACAAATTTCGACGAAAAATGGCTTCGCGCGAAGTACCCTGCATGGGGTACTTCGCGCGAAGTACCCTACATGGGGTACTTCGCGCGAAGTACCCCACATAGGGTACTTCGCGCGAAGCCTATTAACCACTTCGCGCGAAGAGAATACTTCGCACGAAGCCACCAAATTTTTTTTTTTTTTTGAAGTTCGAAATCCTTCGTCCCGAAAAGTGGGACACACTATTGTGTTTTCACCCATGTGCACACATGTATATTTCTATGCACACATACATAAACATATATTCGTTTACATATACAGATATATATTTGCATACACACACATAATCAGTGAATAAATTAACATGCACTCTTAATTTTAAATAAGTAAACCTAGGTATATGGCTTGTGAATGCAAATATTGTTAATAGGTATAATGTGGATGCAGGTTAAGTCACTAGCATGGTACGTGGACAAAAGGGAAGAAGAACATCTAAAAGGCGAACTATAAAGTAACTTACGACGTGCACTTCACAGATACATAGCCAGATGAAGACTTCAATGCACCACAGGTTAATGGTTCTATTGTCCAAAATGACCACAACATTGATCAAGCAGGCAATGGAGGGGAGTTGACCTCAGTTGACATGTTCTTACATGTCCCAATCAAACAGTAGACTATTGTTGACATGGATGTTGCAGTTCACAACATTGAAGATAATAACATGTTAGTGAGGGTGCAACAAAGAAGTGGAAAATACCTACTTCCAACTCGAGGGCCTAGCTGATGGGAACAACTATGACTAAGAGGAAGGGACCAAAAGTAGTGTTAACTACAAAAGAGGAGGTTGAAGTAGTTCAGTGGTGCAAGGACATGGCAGATATGGCCATGGTCTACAAGTGGTTCAGCTACAGTTAGTTGTTGCCCAAATTACCGCAACAAGGGCTAATTCGTTCACCAATGGCATGCCAGGGAGATCATGGTGGGAAGGTTTCAAATAGTGCCACCTTGATTTGACAATTAGAACAACTAAAGGAGTGGACAATGACAGGGCTATACAACTTTATCCTTGTATTGTGGTATCCTTCTACGACAACCTAGAAACTATTTACAACCTCATCCACTAAGGTTCCAACAGAATTTGGAACTACAATGAGACAAGAGTGCAAGTTGGAAGGAACTGTGGAATGAGAGAAATCACAAGATTGGGATCTAGAAACGTCCCTCATCTCATCTACAAAAGAAGGGAGTGGATCACTGTCCTCGCATGTGTGAGCATAGCTAGGTTAAGCATACCCGAGTTTTACTTGTTCAAAGTGAAGAGACACATAAGAAACTACATTGCCAATTGCGAGCCAGGGGCGATGACAAGGGAAGTATTTCTCAATTGGCTAGAACACTTTGCAAGAACCATCATCGGTGGGGTCTCACCCTCAATCAACACACTACTTATATTTGATGATCATGGCAGCCATGTGGTGTGGGGAAAAATCTAGCAAGCAAGAAATCTATAAATAAACCTGCTCACATTTCCCACCCATACCAGTCACAGGCTGCAATCATTCGATGTGAGCGTATTCACTCATTTTAAAGCATAGTTCA
This sequence comes from Thuja plicata, assembly GCA_018584345.1. Taxonomy (NCBI): domain Eukaryota; kingdom Viridiplantae; phylum Streptophyta; class Pinopsida; order Cupressales; family Cupressaceae; genus Thuja; species Thuja plicata. Next base: position 2,174,008 of record MU228147.1, on the reverse strand, counting down.
AATAACATAGGGCCTTGCGGTTGGCAAACAACCCTCGAATTGAAATTGGATGGGAAGAGTTGGCAACTCTAGCCAATAAAGCATTCATGCAGGCATTATCGCTGACCAATATTATGAGTGGCTTCCACAAGACATGCATTTGGCCACTCAATCGATCTTCCCTAGACAATGATACGAGGCCAAGTGAGGCCTTTGTTGTTGAAGATGATGTACGTCAACCGAAATCAGAGAGTGATAGAGTTGTACAAGAAGATGATGAAGAGGTCATGGCAGCAGAGACATTTCAACAACTACATGGTTACAGAGATGTTGTAATTGAGGGTTTTGTGAGAAATTTCAATGCAGAGACAATAGAGAACGCATGTGAAGGTCTGATTTTGCCTCCACAACCATCCCAACCACAAACAATTGATGTCCAAGCAGCCCTTAATGTCAGAATGGATAGTGCGGAAGGCTTGAGTTTGCCAACTCTAGCTAGTGTACCGGATTGGCTGTAAGAGGCAACCACTAATATTGATGTTGCTATAAACATTGTTGATGAGGAGGTCTCCTCAATGCCCTCACCAACACATATTGATCCACTGTAGGTGGTTCGCTACTTCACAACCGCCTTGAATTGGGATTAGCAAGATGGTATTGAGTGTGATGATGGGATTGACACAAGTGACCATGATGTTGACTTCGTACCATGCACACCACAGGACAACCACCAAAAAACAATCAATACCAACAAATTCCTCATACTTCCAATGCAAAGAGTGCATCAATTTACATGTGGGGGTCATTTGGGGGTGCTCCATCTGAGTAGGAAGTCATTGATACTGACACCAAATGAGTACATTACACAACTTAACGAACATGACAAGTTGAAGAAGCGAAATGAGGAGACTATACAACACAAGGAGAAAATGAGGAAGAGGAAGCTTGAAAGAACAATTTACATGTGGGGGTTGTTTGGGGGTGCTCCATCTCAGTAGGAAGTCATAGATACTGACATCAAATGAGTACATTACACAACTTAACGAACATGACGAGTTGAAGAAGCGAAATGAGGAGACTATACAACACAAGGAGAAAATGAGGAAGAGGAAGGTTGAAAGAGAGGCAAACGAGGCAGAAGTAGAAGTAATGAGGCTATAGAGGCAAGAATAAAAATAGAAAGTAGCAGAGGAGAGAGAAATGAGCACACGAGAAGGCACAACAAAAGGAGCATGCGGGGAAAGAGAGGGAAACCTAGGCCATCGTAAAAGGTGTAGATTTAACAAGGGAAAAATAAAGAGTACACCTACCACACCACTACCCTTCAAGCACCCACTTCTGCTTTAGATGCTTAACTTTTTCACCCCGACCTTAGCAAGAATCCGTAATTCAGAACAAGGGAGTACCCTTGGGTGCTCGTCAAAGATGGAAATGAATGATGATCAAAGAAACGCATTGATAAGTTGTCGACTAAGTCTAACTGAGAACTCTCCTAATCAACATACAACTCCTACAAGTAAAGGAGAGGCTAGTGCCTCAGGATACCATACTCCTCATTTTCTAGGATTTAGGGATAATTGAGTAACATCATAGACACTAAAATTTTGATCGATGTGGCAACTTAATTTTGGGATATGTCATGTAAATGAGATAGTTGTGGAATTGTGTGTACTGTCCTAAAAAGTAAGCACCTAGTTTGTGCTCATTTTGGGACCATTTTGAGCTCACTTTAGTGTGTTCCTTATGGTAAGACCTTATATTGTACTTAAATGCATACTTAATTCAAATATAGGTCGTCCTCCTTCAAACTCAAGGTTGGCTCTAATTTCTATGCATATTTTCCCATTTTCCATCCATTCACATGATTCATTTTCCACCTAGATCCTTTACATGCATTTTCGGACTTCGGGATTTACCCTGATTTCCCAGCAGACTGAGATTTTCAAGTCCCCTTCTTGACACACAACCCTAGGTCCCCGGACAAACTTTGCCTGGATAAGGTCGACTCAATTCAGCCTTGTCCTGGACAAGGTCGACCCAAGTCAACCTTGTCCTAGGGCTTTACATTTTAATGACCTCCGAGCCCAATGCGGGGGTGTATCTCCTAGGCACTTAATTGAGGTCGGCCTTGCAAAATCTTAGCCCCAAAATGCGTATAAAATGAGGCCTCTTCCTCTCATTTTGACATCACGATTTTATTGAGCAAGCTATTGTGCATCCAAGGCATTCAAGTACAATAAAACATCCATTGAAGGCATTCATCATCAAGTAATCAAACTCATCAAGCATTCAAGGCATTTCCTTCCATATATCTACCTTCTTTCCTCGTTGGAGGCCAAGCAAAGGAGTTTGACACCAAGGAAGGATATCTACATTCATCCATCAAGTCTTCTTCTTCTTTCTTTCTCAGTCCAACATTGTGGCGAATTACAACATCTACTACATGAGGTTTTGTCTTACATGATTTCCTTTTTGATTTTTGTGTTGAGTCAAACTTATTGCATCAACATTCTCGATCACATTCTAAGAGACAATTTTATCTACATGGTATGATATATTGCATTGTTTAGATCTAATCTCTGCTACATGTCAATATTCTTTTAATTACATTTATTTCAATTCAAGGTTGATTCCTATACAGGAGCTTGACCAAGGCAAGCCCCTCCCCCTTCTTTCCCTTCTTTTCTGTGCATAGGAACAAATTCTTGAGGTTTTGGATCCAAATTTTAGGAGAACTACAAAACCAATGGCAGATCCTTCACAGATTTCATCAAATCCAGAGCCTCCAGGACTAGGTCAACTTTGTTCGACATAGTCCTTTGGATCCAAAATTTTCACATTCAGAAGTTACAGGTGTTAGAGTGTCAGATCCAAAACCATTTATGATTCTAATAGTTCTGTGATAATCAAAACCAGATCTGAAGTTCACTCTTCTCTTCATTTCAAGATAAGTTCATTCTTCCTATTGCTTAGTCATTTATCAAATTTGCATATCATTGTCATCTCTATCATAAGGAATCACCAAAAACCCCACATTTTGTGGATCAAGAATTTGCACCCTTACTCTCTTGGTTGTGCTAATCAGATTCACCTTGTTGGGAATTTGGTATTCCAGTGTATGAAGAACTTGGTGGTCTACCATTGATCACCATTTTCTTCATCACATTGTGATATGATTAAAAGTGATGATAATGCTACTTGTATGGTGAATTGGAACATACCTATGTAAAAAAATTCATGAAAGTCAATACAATGTTCCAAGTTTTTTTAGGGTAAGTGCAAGAAGTTGGGTACCAATTCGGCGGGAGTCTTATGGACTTGAAAACTTCCACTAGAAACGGGCACCTGTCTTAGGCTCGGACACCCGATCCAAAATTCAAAAAATAGGTGCCTTATTTTTTTCAAAACGGGTGCCCCTTTTTTTAATTTTTTAATTTTTTTTTTTAAATTATTTTGAAGAAACTCATTTTTACATTATTTATTATATTTAAGAAATGGGTACACGTTTTTAAACGTGTGCCCGTTTTTTAAAATTTGAATTTACAAGACCACCCTTTGCATTGGATTTCGGTTCGGGATAGGTTTGGTTGGACCAAGTCTATGTTTGGACCTCCAAAATAATGACTAAGGCATTTGAATACCAGATTTCTGTCTTATTGTAATTTTTTGAGGGTCTTCCTAATCAAAATTTTTGACGAAATGAAAACCCATTAGAGCTCTTACTGTCTAGATTTTAAAAATATATTTTTTATAATGATATGATAAATTTTACTATTTTTACAATATTTATTAATCAAAAGTGGTACCTAAACTTAAAATAGTAAGGTTCACTAAAACTTTAATAACTTTTTTGATTTTAAGTTTTTGAAAAAATGAATTAT
>MU228147.1:2157492-2170022 GCA_018584345.1 Thuja plicata | reverse complement strand
ATATATATATATATATATATATATATATATATATATATATATATATATATATATATATTCTGACCAATCTTTGATGTGTTAGGTACCTTCCCTAGAAGGATTTAGAAAAATTCATTCATTTACTTCAAAATAGGGTGCTCATACACATGTGGGGTATGGTCCTGAAACAGACATTTTGAAAAAAAGGTTTTTAAACATGCCTACTAAAATATATTTTCTACCATGTGGGTATTCAAATAAATTACATATTTGAAAACTAGACTATGAGCACTACATTTTATATTGGTGGATTGTTTTGAGATTCAATCTCTAAGTGCCTCAAATTTTAACATCAATTGACGGAAAATTTGAAAAATAGGGAAAACACTTCCACTTTTTGCCCAAAAGTGGGACTCAACTTCTTGCAGCCACCCTCTATTGTGTTTCCTTTTTTTTGCATTTATGTATTCAAATTTGCTTATGTAATAAGTTCAATGAAATAGGTACATGTTTATGTTGTCTATGTTTGTGCTCAACATGTTTACGTTGTCAAGTAACAAGTTGTTTCTACACTCCTATTTCACATTACTCACTGCATCTAACTAATGCATACACTGATTACACTTAATGTTGAGCATAACAACACTCTGGTTTATGAAATGCATACACTGAATACACTCAATATTGAACATAACAACAACACTCTGGATTATGAAATGCATACAAGAAATGATTAAAGAGAAAGTCATACAATCAATGAAAACTTAAGAATGCATACATTCAATGTAACTTTGGACCGATAGGTGTCTAACTGCAAAGAAAAATGCATACACTCAATGATTGAAGAGAAATACATACATACATGTGTGTGTGTGTGTGTGTAATAACTCAATCAAATGTATGCACATTTGTTTTACAAACTTAAAAACGAAAGAACAAAATTAACAATGTAGCAAAAAGAAATCACAATAATAATTCAATCTTAACAAAATTATAATATTATCAAACATGGGTAACCAAGAATAGAAAATCAGAACAAAAAATTTGTCGATTAGTTCACAACCAAAGTAAAGTGAAGAAGACTTTACCTACAGTACGTGACTGATGTGTTATATGGAATAGTTGTCTCGCTTTACCTGCCAAAAAGGCAATCATAGTAACGCTAATAAACTGAGATACATTTATATTAGCACCTAAAACAAAAATAAAGAAATGAAATACAAAATTATATCATGCAGTAAGAGCAAGATTTCCATATTCATTTTGCAGTGTTCGGAAACACAATTATATGGACATGGAGGTCATCTGCGTACTCCGCTCAACTCTTCAAGTAGTCTCCCATACTTGCAAAGAATTGTAATAACTGGTGGAAGTAATGATCCCACAGAAATTTATCATTACAATTTTGCATGCACAACATTGTAAGAGGACAATATATTGCTCACTTTGATGACTAGTTTGAATATTGCACATCATACATAAAGACATGCATACATACATATAAACACATACATACATATGCATACCTTCATACATACATATGTATGACCTTTTGGATTGATTTATGAAAACATAAATTAAATAGTATGTAAATGTTGCATCAAAGAAATGGCAATACTATTGTTTCTAAATTAGGAATCCTTTGATTATTGACAACTTACTAAAAACAATATAATTTGAATGCATCTAGTTAATGCATAGAGTGAACATGTACTTATGAATAGTGGTATTGCTTTTTGAAAACATGAAATAAATGGTATCAGAAGGTACTAACCTGAACTTAAATTATTGGTTTGAATAATCTGCGCAAATAGAGAGAATTTGCAATGAATCATAATGAAAAAGATGGTGGAAATTCCCTCTTAAAAAATAATTCGAATGTGGAAATGAATTAATTAATTTGCAGTTGGTCATTTTGAACTCGAAAACAGAGTGGGAAAGAATCAACCATTTCATACTGCACTTGCTTGCCATTTATTTTTTATTCCTACAATGTCTTCGTCAATTCAATTTTGTATTTAAATTATTTTCTTTGTTTATTTTATTTATTGGTGAGTTCTTACATAACATTGTTGAACAACACATACATACAAGCATATACATACATATCCATACACATGCACATACATACGTATTCACATCTCAAATATCCATTAATGAAATAACAAAAAAAACATAACTCCCTTAGTTATAACACATAATAACATTTAACTATAACATGTATCAAATGTGGGTTAGCTCACACTTGCCACTTTAGTGTTAGGAAGGGACTTAATAAAAGCATTCAACACCTTGCGAAACTATATATCATATGCAACATGGGCATTTAAGTAATTTTGGATGATTAGTAAGAGTCATAGGGCACAATGGTAGAAATTCTTATATTCATGCCACAATTCACTATGGCTTTGTGTAATCAATCAAAATGACTCAACACCTTGAAGATTGAACTCCTTAATGGTCCACATGTCTTGTTTAATGTTGATCATTCAACACCTTGCATTAATCATTAAAGATCCCACTAAAATATAGGCATTTGAATAATTTTGGAGGTTACTCAAAGTAATAGGGAACAATGATAGAAAAGGATGTATTCATGCCACAATTCACTGTTATTGTCAATAATCCTCCAGAATGACTCAACACCCTCATGATTGAAGATCCCATTAAAAGCAAACAACACCCAATTCATAAACATTTCACCACTTGCTCAAACGGGCATGTGCCACGTTGCCGACCACGTTGGGGCCACAACCTCCCACCCTAGAGCCCTGAAACATAGCACTCATGTTTGGATTATTGCAATGTTCTCCCAGGGACAAAGATAACTTTGTCAAGCACAATAATAATAATAATAATAATAATAAAAAACATTTTTGGTGTGGAATTGTGTTGGACGAAGATAACTTAATGCGTAGTCTTGACACAACAAAATTCAACACGAAAAATGTCTAGACAATGTTTCACAATTGAAGAGAAATGCATACACTCAATGATTGAAGAGAAATGCATACAATCAATGTAAACTTAAGAATGCATATAGTCAATACAAGTGTGTACATATATTGGAGTGGTAGGCGTGTAACTAAATCATAGAGTCAGTGTTGAACATAAGAACAACATTGTGGTTTATGAAATGCATATAATCAATGTAAACTTAAGAATGCATACATTCGATGATTAAAAAGAAATGCATACATTCAATTATTAAAGAGAAATGCATACAATCAATGATTAAAGAGAAAGGCATATAGTCAACGAAAACTTAAGAATGCATACAATCAATGTAACGGTGCACATGTATTGGACTGGTAAGCGTGTAACTGTAAAGAGAAATGCATATGTTCAATGATTGAAGAGAAATGCATACACTCAATGATTGAAGAGAAATGCATACAGTCAATGTAACCTTAAGAATGCATACAGTCAATGCAAGTGTGCACATGTATTGGATTGGTAGGTGTGTAACTAAATTATACAGTCAATATTATACATAAGAACAACACTGTGGTTTATGAAATGCATACAATCAATGATTAAAGAGAAATGCATATAGTCAATGAATGCATACATATGATGATTAAAGAGAAATGCACAGAGTCAATGATTAAAGAGAAATGCATAGCAATGATTAAAGAGAAATTCAAATAGTCAATGTAAACTTAAGAATGCAGATAAACGGGGGCAGTGGAAGAAAGAATAGGAAGAACAAACAAACATTAGAGGGCTCTGGGATTTGCGGGCACTGGGACAACAAATTTAGGGTTTCGTATACGTGTAGGTAAATAATCGAAGACTAGGCAAACATGAATGACACATTATACTTTGTCAATCACATTTCACTTGAATAATAGTGCATACACAAATTTTTTTACTAATACTGCATACCCACACAATTTTTGAATAGTACTTCATACCCAGTAAACACCCAAATGACACATGATTAAAGAACAACTTAATCAAATGTATCATGTCTACCTGTAATATTGAAATGAACAAAAAATCACAGGTAAGATTAAAAATGAAAAACATGAGCATTTCATGATTAAAGTGTCAGGTTTCAACAAATTATCAACAATGTGCCCTATATCTTTGACATTCCATGTAATGATTGCACAGTATGATTAAAAAAAGAACAATTAACTCAAACCCTTTATGCAATACATAACAATAATTAAACAAATATCAAATTGTAATTGCAAATGAGAAAAACCATTGTTACAAGCAAGAAAGAAACAATAAATCTAGTGGAGGCGCTACCTATGAGCGGTAGACCCAAACCCTTGTTGCACATAGAGAGATGGCCGCGGGAAGTGTTCGCAGGAAGGAAAGGGGGAAAAGAATGCTAAAAAAGATGTAAAACATGAAAGTTTTAGGGCTCCGTTGTGCGCAGGTTGTGGCCCCAATGTGGTCAACAATGCAGCACATGCCCATTTGAATGGGTGGTGAAATGTTTATGAGTTGGGTGTCGTTTGATTTTAGTGGGGTCGTTAATTAAGGCAAGGTGTTGAATGGTTTAATTAAAGCCCCTTCCTAATGCTAAAGTATGCATTGTGAGCGGGCCCACATTCGATACTTGTTATTTTCAAGTGTTATTATGTTTTTTAATTGGTGTAGTGTTTTTTTTTGGGTTAGTTTATGAGCAATTATTGGCGAAGTAGGGGTCCCTTTCCCAGTGACACTTTGAGATATGTGAATACCCAAACTTTTAAGATATCAACTCACAAACAGAAACAACAAAAAAATCATAGAAATCAGACGTATAATTGAGTCTCTACAATCACGTAAAATTAGGGTAAGTAGATATTCAATACTCATACACTTCCCCTGTATGAAAATTACTTTTACTAAATAGAAATTGCATAAAACAGAAAAATGAGGGAAAAAAAACTGAAATATATATTAGCTGTCCGTCAAACTTTGACATAAAAAGGACACGTGTACCTGTCAACTATTCCAGAAGGTCCAATAATTGGTAAAAGGCCTCGGCGACTCTCTCTCTTTTGCCCGATACAACTCTTGCTTTGTTTCGTGGAAATTCTTGGGCAAAGAATTTTTGGGCAGATAACTTTGCAGGGGCACCGACCACATAATACATATGCACCACGGTCCTCTCATCGTAATTCTTGCCCTCCTTATCCACATAACACAGAATGGCATCTAAATCCCACGCATAACAAATCTTGTCTACTTCAGATGGCCCTTCAACCTCCCTCACCAAAAGATCAGGAAACTCCACACAGTCCACAACTGGCTCCACCAAACGGATAACGCTACCTTGAATCCACATTTCTTTTGGACATTCCTATTTGTTTGCACAGCATTCAGTCATAAACATGAGCATTTACATAATGAATATTTATAACAATGTCTATGAGATCCAAAACGATGATAAAAACATCAAAAATCTTTAAAAAAACAGTAGTCCCAACTACTTAATTTCTTAAAGGCATTAGATTTGCACAATCTAATAGTAATGAAGTTCAAATTTCTGAATTTGGGTATATAAATTTTTTCACATCAACATTTCGCATCATATTCTTAATTCACCATCAATACTCTATAATAATGAAGTTCAAATTTCTAAATTCGAACATATCAATTTTTTCACATCATACTCTATAATTCATCATCAATACTCTATAATTAATCATCAGAATGCAATACAAAAGAGTGAAGTTCTAAAAAGTTCTCTCATCCTCACCTTTAGAGACTGAATACAAGGTTTTAGAGCTGAAATGGTGTCACATAGGATGTCAAGTATTTCCAATCGTTCTGCTTTCTCCAAACTCAGTATACCTGGCACATTCCAGCTGGTCTGTGCGCTCAGCATCTTCAGTGACTTGGCGTGTTCTAAACCTTCTATCTTCTCCACTTTGGGACAATTCTGCATTATAAATAATTGCAGCGAAGGGAAATCAGCAACGCTTGCGAGTTCTTCTATCTGCAGACAATCATAGATTACCAGTTGCTCAAGGTTTATAAGACCACTGAAACACCTGATGTTCTGCAACATATTGCAAGAGTATATTTTTAGGACTTTTAGAGACACTGGTAGCATCTCTATCTCCATTAAGTAGTGGTTCATCTTAACCACCAAGCTTTCCAGGTTGGGGAAACGATCATTAGATATTGACATAGTAGACAATTGTTGGAAGTTTTCAAAGTCTGTTTCATTGATTCTTAAGCTGGACAATTGTAGCAAGTCTTCAATGTCTGTTTCTTTGAGTGTTATAGATGAAGCCATGTTACTTTCCGTACTTACAATTTCAATCATCTTCAAAGAGGATGAGTTTTCATCAGAAGTTTGCAGGTGTTTCCACAACAGTGTCTCAATTTTTAGCAAATCTAACTCGGGCAATTCGCCAATGTTAGTTGGGACACCTCTTAACTCGATACAACCTTGTAGATATAACTTATTCAAGGACGCCTGGTTCATGATTTGATGAGGCAAAACTTCCAGTTTCTCGCAATTGCTGAGGTTCAAAACCTTGACCTTCCTAATGTTTTCCAGGATGTCTGATCTCAATTTAAGCTCTGCACAACCTGAAAAATTTAAATATTGGACCTGTATCAGCTGCTTAAAAGAAGCTGGCAACGTTCTCATCAGGATACAAGAGGCAAGATTTAAATTCTGCAGGCCTATTAAATTGCCAAAATCAGCAGGCAATGAAGATAGCATTTCACAACCTGATAAATCTAGAATTTTCAGGTGTATCAGCTGAGTGAAAGAAGCAGGCAACGTGCTCAACTGCTTGCAAGACTGCAAAACTATATTGGTCAAGCCTGTTAAATTGCCAAAACCATTTGGTAGTGAAGATAGCACTGGAGAGTGTACTCGCAGATATTCCAGTGATTGTAGGCCACACAACCCTTCTGAAAAACTTGTACCATGAAATTCAACGACTAGCCTTTTCAGATACCGAAGGCATCTTATTGAGCTTGGGAGCCATTGCAATTTTTGGCAACCCTCTAAAATAAATTCTCTCAAGTGCAAAGGAGGCTGCAGGAAACCATTATTATATTCAATTCAACTCATAAAAGCATGAACTATAAATAAGTTTTAAAGTAATTTTCTGGAACCAAGAGGAAAATACTTACATCTGCATTGTCCTGCCATAAGTCTTCCAACTCATCAGCTCTACGAAGCTCTAAAACACTTAGATTTTTCAATGTAAGCCATGATGGAAAATTTCTTAGGGGAAAATCTTCCCAGCGAAGCCACACAAGGCTTTCTGATAATGATGCAAATTTTTTAGTAAACTCATTTCCTTTCACGGAAAGAATTTGTAACCTATTTGAGAATCTAAGGCTTTTAGATAGTTTGCTTGACTTTCTCATCAACTGATGGTTGCATTCTTTGAATACCACAAAAGCATCTGCAGGTTGTATCCCCCGAATCAACTTTCTTTTCTGTGTTCAAAAAATCAAGCCATCTAGTCAGATGCACTGAAAGCAGAGGCAGAACTAGTTTACAATACCCTCACTTATCAATATTTAGAACTAATATCCTTATATTTATAAAATTTTATGTAAGAAATGCTGATAAATGTTATTTATTGAATCTATTTTCTACTTATAAAATAATTCAAATTCAATTTCTTATACAATGGATTCGTTTTTATTAAAAAAATCAAATTTAATTTCTACTTTAAAAAAAATCAAATTTAATTTCTACTTTTAAAAACAAGTCAAATCTAATTTATGCCTAGTAACGTAGATCTGTTTTTAATTTTTCTTACACAGATTATGCTGATTTTCAATAGACCCTGCTGCCACTGTAGAACACCTATCAGTATGAAAACAGCTCTCTATTCATCTACTTATTTTCATCTAACTAAAACGCAGAATCCAGGAGTCAATACTAATCTCACCATAGAATGTTTCATGATTTCATCAATCTTCTCTGAACACCAAAGACGGTATGGTGAGTGTGTACTTGCAATCTCTCTTCCCATATCCCTAAGGTGACCGTGCATCCTTATTCTCTTTTCCCCCTCGACCAGTTCCACCTCGAACAGCTCCACAAGGCTCTTGTTCACAAGTGCTTCTAAACCATGCAGACCACTCCAACCTGATTTATCCCACACTGCTATAGCCATGCTTGCCCTCTCTCCAATAAGAAAACAAGCTACATCCAAGAACATTTCTCTCTCTTCTTCATCAAGCCCATTGTAGCTAACTTGCAGCCTTTGTTTGATTTCCCCAGGTAATATTCTGGGGATTTTATGCAATTGGGATTCCCAGTAATCTTTGGACTTTCTACCACATAACTGTTCCCCCAATACCTTGAGTGACAAAGGCAAACCATTGCAAGTCTCCAAGAACTCTTGAACCAGGGTTTCAAATTCAGGCGGTGGAGAGGGTTGCAAGAAAGCATGCCAGCAGAATAGCTGCTGGGCATGTGACATGTTAAGTCCTGGCATGTTATAAATGCAGGAGAGACCCCATGATTTAAGAACACCCGAATCCCGGGTAGTCACAATAACCATACTATGGGATCCAAGGTTGTCTGGATTTGGTAATAGAGCATTCAGTTGGTTGATGTGATCTACATCATCCAAGACGATGAGCGAGCGATGGGAGTTCAAACGATTTGCAAGAACGACCATGCCTTGATCTACATTATCAAAGGGCAAATGATGGACACCAAGGTCAGCCAGAAGCATTTTCTGCTTGTCGGGCAAAGCATTTTTGGATGCTGCATCTCGCACATCGAAAACAAAACTGCATCTCTCAAAGTAAGAGAAGTTCCTGTTGAACAGCTCTTTGGCCAATGTGGTTTTACCACTTCCTCCCATACCCACGACCCCCCTGATTTTCACTCTCTCTTCCTTACCAACTAATTCGAACCCCCAAATCAGCTCATCCAATCCAATTGGATTTTTGGCTACACATAACGGAGCTTTTTTCATGATTTGAAACACACAATTCACAATATTCTTCAAAGACACGGCCTCATCTCTGCATTTCACAATTCACAATTCACCTATTCTTCAAAAATACAAACAGAACACACTAAACTACTTAAATCAATAAATACCCATTTGCAACCATTGGTGAGATGTAATTTAATTTCTTGAATGTCGAAGAAACAGAGAAAAAAACACATACTTATTATTGTTCACCACGTAGCCAGATAGGAATGAACTTTCCTGGAGCGCCCTTTTCCACTTATCAAGCTTTTCTCGTGTGTATCTGCCCTTGTTTTCATGGTCTGAAAATGTATCAGCATATTTTCCCCTTCCCTGCTCAACCCATCTGAGATCTGAGGGCTCAACATGATAGAAGATGGGAATGATTTTTGACCCACTTTCCAGCATGAAAGATAGCTCAGACAAACACCATGAGGATTGGGCATAGTTGGGAGAAAAAATGGCAATGTGAAGGGGGGCACTGGCTATGGCGTGCTGTAATTCTGCTGGAATAGAATCCCCAGGCTCCAGGGATTCGAGGTCTAGAAAAACATGCAATCCCGCGGAATGAAGTTTATGGAAGATGGTAGTGGCTAATGTGTGCTTCACATCTCGTCCACAATGACTAATAAATATATCCCACGGCTCTGTAGATTTCGGTGCAGAATAAGGCCCAAGCTCATCGAAAGCGTTTACTGCTTCACTTTGATTCTGCATCGCTGCAGAACACGAAGCCATTTCCATTGAATTAAACTGACTAAAGAAAAACAAAGGGGGATTTCGATTTTTTCGTAAAAATGTAAGGGGCAAAACCGAAAAATGAAATTTCAAGCACTGGCGTGAAGTTTACGGGAAGAATCATGTGGTCTCAAACGAATTGGCGATGGAGCAAAATGCATCGCTGACCTCAATTAATAATTTTAATTTGATTCATTCATTCTAAAAAACAATTAGAAGAAAATTAAAAAGTCTTATTTTGATATATACCATCTCATTCATCTTCTAGATTTTGTGGTCTCAAACGAATTGGCGATGCAGCAAAATGCATCGCTGACCTCAATTAATAATTTTAATTTGATTCATTCTAAAAAAAATTAGAAGAAAATAAAAAAGTCATATTTTGATATATATCTTCTCATTTATCTTTTAGATTTTTTTTTTTTTTGTTTTCCCCATTTGACTCGGCACATTTTTTTCCCTGCCTTCAATTTAGTCATCTAACTAAAATCATCACTTTTGTCTTCTCTTAGTTTCATTGAGCTTGATCTAAAATGTTGGCAGTGATTCATTTATTCTAAATAAAATTAGAAGAAAATAAAAAAAAGTTGTATTTTGATATATAGGTATACCATCTCTTTCATCTTCTAGATTTTTTTTTCCCTTTTGACCGAGCACATTTTTTCCCCTCCCTTTAATTTAGTCATCTAACTAAAATCATCACTTTTGTCTTTGTTTCATGGCGCTTGATCTAAGATGTTGGCAATAATGATTTGATTCATTCATTTAAAAAAAAATTAGTAGAAAATAAAAAAGTCGAATTTTGATATATAGGTATACCATCTCATTCATCTTCTAGATTTTTTTTTTCCCTTTTGACCGAGCACATTTTTTTTTCCCTCCCTTCAATTTAGTCATCTAACTAAAATCATCACCTTTGTCTTCTCTTAGTTTCATGGAGCTTGATCTAAAATGTTGGCAATAATGAAATTTATAGAGTCAATAATTCTAATTATAATTGTAGTCTAATTTTCTTCAAGTACTTTTAATTAATTAATAAAAACCCTTAATGATATATTTTGTATACTATATAGACATTGCTAAAAATTCAAATTTATTCTTGGTAACACAAAGTTATTAAGTCGATTTAGTGTATGTTTATAGTTACTTGAAAGTTATGTTTTACATAAGGATATTTTATTTGGTTATTTTAAAATATCAAGGATTATACATATACAAGAAATAGTGATTTTTAGAGCATTTAGGAGAGCTTTCTAGTAGTTTTTGAAAAATAATTACATTAGCACATAACACCTTAGGCTTATTGTATATTTAGTTGTTATCTTTGATATTGGTTCATCGTCATTGGATCAATCCAACTTGGGGGTTTTCTTGAGAAAAAAATGATATTCTATATTCAACTTCTTTAAAAGTGTTTGTAAATATTATCAATCCTTACAACAATTCAAATTCATTGATTGAGATTAGCAAACTCTTATAATTCACATCTTATCAAATTTTAACCATAGTTATAGTTAAGGTTCATGCATTAGCTTGGACCCACACTCACATAAAATAGGTCTACACTCATGCAGGTAAACTTTAAAGTAGAAGATAATTAGATTCCAAAATCTAAGGTCTTCACCCAAGTGGCCTTAAAATTTTGGTACCTTGATAAATGAATTTGTAAGACCCCACCTCATTAACAACTATTGTAACCTTAAATTCAAAATGCATCTATTCTATCTAGATTTAAATAAGTGGTTATGCGATTATTTCATTGGTTAAACTCTCATGCATGTTCTCTCTTCCTTTAAGTGTCTTGAAGAAAATCTAATTTATTCTAAGATGATAATTGAACAATCCTTATGATCATTGATGACTTGCATAAATTAGTTTAAAATTTTATTGAATTATTATAAGATGTATGCACATCAGAATTGATTGATATGATCATAATTACAATATGAAATTAGGATGTCAATCAAATGGTTCACAAGATTTACAGAAGTTGACTAAAAAATAGGGTAATTATTATTGTGACCTAATTATAACATTGGTTGTATTGTGTAGGAAAGGAAGTGTGTAAAAGGAAAGATTGAGAAATATCAAGACCAAACAAAATACCTATATGGAAAGTCACAAGTGTATCCCTAACTAGGGAATTGAGATTATTATATTGAAGATGATGGAGTTTTGGTCTTAATAATGCAGGTCTACATTTAATATGATTTTGGGAGATAGTGTATTTATGTTCTAAGTTAGGTTAGGTTATAGAGAACCCTGGTTAAGTCAAAACTCGCATGAATCTTTGTATAGATCTTTAAAGGGTGTTGTTTGGTCATTTTTCTTAATCTTTGTGTAAAATAGGTCCCTAGGGTCAATACCTTGGGTTTGGGGACCTCCAAGACATGTGATATTATCCTTTTGGGCTTGATGGGATCTTTCAAAAGTTCACATGTTCGATAGTGATGAGTTAGGGTTTGGAAGAGAGTGTTTATGTAGAAGTTGATAAATCCAACTTCACAGCTTGCCAAGAACACCTGTATGCAAAATACTTGTTGCAAAGATTGAAGCCAATAACAGAAAAAGTAGAAACCCTTCTATGCTCAAAAGGTGAGAGCTCAAAAATGTATTCGAAGAGTATGAAAAAACAAATACAAGCATTCGACCTTAAAGGTGAATGAAACCCTAAAAACATAAAGGCTAGGTTGCGCAATATAATTAATATAAAGTATTAATTATATGCACCAAAGAGATAGCTTAATCAAAAAAGAGTAAGAACAACTGATTACTCTAACACCCCCCCTTAAGCGAAGCTCAGGAGGTAAGCTAGCCTAGCACAGCTAAGAAAGCAGGAAATGGGTCCCGGCAACAAGGCCTGATCAGGTACCCAGTACAAGGAAATCTCTGTAAACC
>MU228147.1:2143377-2155762 GCA_018584345.1 Thuja plicata | reverse complement strand
AGAGCCTCATAAGGCCTCTGAAGAACTGGTTGAACCACATCCATGCAGGACCATAAACCTCGTGACATGAGGAGTCTGGTCATGTGTGGCTTCCATGTGTGGTAGTTGTGAGGTGTCAGTCGGGCCATAGAGGGATCCGACATTGAAAGAAGAATAAGACGAAAGAAGAAGGGTCTTTCTGAATGAAATGATAGAAAGTAAAATGCACCCCCCACAATGAATAAGCCTATCCCTTGTGCACCACAAATAAACAACTACTGAAAGCACAGAGAGAACGAGAGAAAAACCTGAACACCGAAAGCAGAGAGGAGGGAAAATGAAGTCTCAACTTCAATGCTAAAAAAAGGAACTCAAACGGCTGAATCAGGAAACCAAACCAGCATCATTGCATCCATCTCGGAAAGACCTTTCCGACGATATAAGATACTTGCATTTTCGAGTCCGTTTTCTCAAGTTACGAGAAAAAAACCAACAGGACCCTCAAAGTGCATGCTCGCTGGAAAAAACTAGGCACTGCTTTAAAATTGACGGCCGTCTGGCTGTTGGCTGACGTCCTGGTGACGTCACTGCCGAGGTTGGCGGCGGTCGGGCGGCGGCCGGGCGAAGGCCGCGCGCAGGTGGAGACTAAGCAGCGGGAGGGCCGCGACTGAGCGGAGGGAGGGCAGCGGGTGGTCGCCGGTGGTGGGTCGGTGGTGCGCCGGTGGACCCGCTGGTGGCGGTGGCGCGCTGGAGGTGCGCGGGTGGCGCGCTGGAGGTGCGCGGGTGGCGCGACCTGTTTAACACTACAAGCATTTTTTTAAACGCAGAAAATCATTAAAAAATGATTTTTTTTTATTTTTTTCAAAAAATTTCTTGTTTTGCGTGTCCGTACGGCCCTAGGAGGCCAAAATTTTTTTCCCTGAGGGCACAATAACCAAAAGGGTCAAAATTTATATGTATTTTGACTCTCCCAGGCCTTCTGAACGCAATGGCAGAGTCTGTTTCAGCTCAAATGGCTCCAAATAGCGCCTCCTTAGAAATCACGAAAAAACCCCAGAGAAGCTGCGGCTGTCGCCTTCGAATCGTGGCTTCAAAAATCTTCAACCTAGGCAGCGACAGGGTGGCTCTAATACCATGTAGAAGTTGATAAATCCAACTTCACAGCTTTCCAAGAACACCTGCATGCAAAATACCTGTTGCAAAGATTGAAGCCAATAACAGAAAAAGCAGAAACCCTTCTATGCTCAAAAGGTGAGAGCTCAAAAATGTATTCGAAGAGTATGAAAAAACAAATACAAGCATTCGACCTTAAAGGTGAATGAAACCCTAAAAACATAAAGGCTAGGTTGCGCAATATAATTAATATAAAGTATTAATTATATGCACCTAAGAGATAGCTTAATCGAAAAAGAGTAAGAACAACTGATTACTCTAACAGTTTATGGTTGTTATCTTTATATATCTTGTGAAGATGGAAGAGAGAACCATTACCCACTTCTCCTTTTGGAGAACTAGTGAAGAAGAGAAAGAAGAGGAGTTAGCATGGAGAAGAGGAATAAGATAGCATATGGGGCTTATAGAGAGATAAGTTCTCTCTTTCACATGCTTAACATTGCTTTGTGTAGGATGCTTGTTATATGTTATTTTCTACAAGGAAGGTAGTTTAGAAAGAATTCTAGTGAAAAGATGTGAATATTTTACAAGTTATCACCATTGATATCCATGGTGCAATGTTCTTTCTTGCTTGGGGGTATGGCTAGGACTCCCAAGCTCTCATGATATCATTAAGGTTGGAGGAGAGCAAGATGTTTTTTTTTCCATTGTAATTTTGTATGAAGAATCATAGTAATGTCTTTAAAATTGCAACTTAAGAGTTATTCTAAATTTTTGGATTGAGGTTTGCATGGTGTAATAAAAGAGCCAATCTCCTTTTGCTTTTTTGTCAATGTCATTTCTTTTCTATGTTCATTTGATTTATTTAAGGGAGCTTAAATGGTGTCATTTTTTAATGAAGGAACAAACTAAGGAAGAGTCTATTATTGTGCTAAGGACATCACCTTATTAATTATTTCATTTGTTTATAGCTAACGATGAGTATGTGTTACAATGATTTAAGGGCAAGACTTGTTGTTATTGCATCTGCATCATTGAAGGTTTCATCCCATTGTTGGAAATGAATATAATAGTAATTTTACTTCTTGAAAATAATAATAATAATATTGCAAATATTTGAGTTCCTTAGTAAGGAAAATAAAGACTCCTTTATTGTAAAATGTTGTAGCAAAAAAAAGAAAGAAAAATATGAGTGTTTAGAATATTATGAAAACTAAACAAATCCATTGTGTTATTTACTTGAATAATAATTTATATCTTGTAATAGATTAAATACTAATATTCAAGAGAGTACATTTACATTGTGTTCATTTTCATAAAATAATGAAACAAGTCATTATGTTATGTTATTTAAGATTTTTTTATTTTTTTTCAAATGCCCCTTTTCAAAAGTCATAATACCTATCATGCTAGATAATATGCTCTTTTTGTGTTTAAATAAATTTCCTAACCTTATCTCAAGTATTTAGGAACTCTCCCTTAAATGCCTTAGTTCATTTATAGGTAATTTAAAAAAAAAAAATCTATGTGGAAAGGTAATGGTGAGACTATGAAAGCATTCATATACATGAACTTGAGTAGTAAAAGATACATGTATAGACAAATATACCCTTTCAAATCTAGGACTTAAATCAATACGACTCCATACTTTAGTTAAGAGTATTAACTATAATGTAGATGGTTGATGCTTCAAAGATTCTTCGTGCAAGTTGAACTTGTTTAGGTAAGTACATTTTATTGAATAAAGTGCATTTTTATCTATTTTTGAGTTTTTAGTAGTTTCAATAAATATGCAACCTCTGTTTTGTTTTTCAAGCTGCCATGTAATTCATCATGAGTTTGCAATAAAAAATATTACTTTTTTCAGAATATTGTGTGTTTTGTTTTTTGGATTGCTTCTCAATTTTACAATTGGTATCAGAGCAGAAGATCGAGAACAAGAATATGGGTATGGGATTATTATACCAAATGTTATGAAATCATGGGTTGTCAAGAAAAGTAGATGTAAATATTTTTCAAGTTAAAAATCAAGGAAGAGCTGATTTTAATAAAAAATCCAAAAGAGATGGGAGGAATTGTATTTTTTTTTTCTGAAAGGCGTATTAGTATTTTATTTTATTTTCCAATGGGGAAGACAAGAAAAAAGTTTTGTTTTAAAAAAAAAAAAGATAATTTGAGTTCGATTTGTGAGAAAGATGTTTTGAACAATGAATTGATTAATTAGAAAAGTGCAATTCAGAATTGGTAGAGAATTTTAAAAAGTTTGGAAATGAGAGATATTAATATTTATGTCAAATTGAGAACTTTGAGAAAGAATTGAAAAAGTTAAAAAAGGAGAATATAGAATTTAAAGAAAATTTAAAATTGTTTGATGAAGTAAAGAAGGAAAATGAAGATTTCAAGAATCAACTAAATTTGTTTAAAGAAAAAGATGAAAAATTGAAATCAAAGAAATCAATTTGTGATGTTACATGTGATACAAGTGATCTATGTCCATTTTATATAGATGATGTAACTAATGTTTCTTTAGGAAAAGAGATTAAAGATGAAGGTAAGGATGTGTTTGCCGGTATGGACGCAGTTTTCCATGATGATTACAAAGGTTGTATTAAAAATAATATTGATTTGAAGATTATGTAAAAATGAGAT
This sequence comes from Thuja plicata, assembly GCA_018584345.1. Classification (NCBI taxonomy): domain Eukaryota; kingdom Viridiplantae; phylum Streptophyta; class Pinopsida; order Cupressales; family Cupressaceae; genus Thuja; species Thuja plicata. The sequence goes on along the minus strand of MU228147.1, from coordinate 2,152,021 downwards.
TTAAAGGAAGAGGACTAGCAACACATGGGGGAGTATGTAGATGGTTGATGCTTCAAAGATTCTTCATTGAAGATGAAGCTTTTTTAATTTTATTGCAACTTTAGTTTTTTTGGCAATTTAGGATCAAATCGTGAATCCTCTCCGCATCAAGGGGGAGTATGTAGATGGTTGATGCTTCAAAGATTCTTCGTGTAAGATGAAGCTTTTTTAATTTTATTGCAGCTTTAGTTTTTTTAACTTTATTTAGGTAGTAATTTTTATTGCAAAAATAAGGTAGGACTTTGATGCAAGGTTGGAGTTTTAGAGAAGTTCTTTTAAAATAAAGCATGTTTTTATCTTCTTTTTTTGGGACTGCATACTATGTTTTTCCAACTATTGGATCAATACTCTTCATCTAGGTTAGAAAGGAAACTAGCCTTCTCCAAAGGTCTGATCTCAACTTCAAGGTTCCACACTTTGAGATTATTCTCACTGTGTCATTATAATACTAGACTAGTTCCAAGAGGTTGCAATTTCATGTGACAATAGTTTTATTTTTAGGGGATAGTGAGCAGCTATGCAAGAGGATATAATAACATTGTATGATGGTGAATTCTTGGATCTTGTTATTTTTTCTAAGAAAATAAATCTCATTGGTTGCAAGTGGGCATACAAGAAGAAAATTTGTGTAGATAGACATAAAATGCTATAAGGAAAAATTTGCCTATCAATTCAATTAAATTAATTCTCACCTTCTTCCTCATAACAACAAATGTTATAGTCCATATAAACACCCACTACTATTTTATTCTTAAACTTTTTATTATAATTTATAATTTAAATATAAAATATTCAATTGAATATTTTTAATATATCATTTTTAAAAATTTCCAATTACTTAAAAAATGGTCTAAAGTAAAGTTTACAAATTTAAAAGAAAACAAATAAACACACACACAAAAAAAGTAAATTTATATTTCAAATATAAAAGTTCAATTTAAACATTTTCAATATATATATTTAAAAAAAATCAATTATTTATAGAATGATGTAAAAGTAATTTCACAAAATTAAAAAATATAACAGATATACGCATGGAAAAAGTAATTTTATATTTTATAAAATTAAAAGAAAACAGATAGACAAGAAACTACACTGATAGTTTCATATGAAGAGGCCAAAGGAGGTTTGGAAAGTGGAAATGGAACACCACTTTATTTTAGAATGTGAAGCATACAAGGACAGTAGGGACAAATTTGCAGATACTATATCCAATAGTTCTTGGCATAACCTATTCAGTGATGAGTACATTGAGAAGTTAAGTGTGCTCATCATCAAATTGCACAAGAAAATAACTGAGTTATTGAAGTGGGCTTAAGTTGCCTAGTTGTCCCATAGGCTATGTTTAGCCTCATGGACGTTAAAATTTTATCTTATCTTATCTTATCTTATGAAATAAACCAAAGTGATATTTTTTTTTGGAAAAAGATACAACTCATAATGCCTCCAGATATTAAATTCATATTTTTTCAAATAAATGTCAGTCTCTATGAGGAAGCATAACATAATACTTTGAAAAAAAAAGAATAATGCATATTGACATGTTCAAACTATGAAGAAAGAAAAATAAAATAAAAAATAAAAAATCTCAATAGAAGCTTTTTAAGCCCTCTGCATGTCACTAATTTATTTTGTTTCCACATTATTTAATGTGTAGTTAAGTCTCGCCTTGAAAAAGTCATTGCGCATGGCAGAAGTGGAGTAAAGCGTGTGCATGTCGATGCATGGAAAATCTTGAACATCACTTACCAACAAAGCAAACAATTAAAATTGAATCTTGATACTATAAATATGAATCTTTGTTTTGCAATTGAAGAAAACAAGATTGCAGTAACAACAAGAGACATTATCAGATATTCAATTTTTGTGAACGATTTGTTAAGTTGTTCACTACTTTCACAGAGATGGCGATTCATGTGGAAGAAAAGAATATACCCATTCTTTCTATTTTTAGGAGTTTCAAATATATTCTTCCACAACAACTTTCATCTCTGCCAGTGTAGTGAACAATTGGATTCACTGAAAACTGTATGTTTCTTCAAATCTTTTAGGACGAGGTTAAGTTTCCTACAAAATGTACTATTGACCAAATTTCAAAAACTAGATTTTCGCGGAATTTTCAGCATATGTTCTTCATGATCTGCATCCTAGTTAGTATTTTCTACATAGAAATTACATATTTTCATATCCTCCATTTTATATTGTTTTAGTACAGCAGCGAGTGTAACAAGGTTCTTTTTTCTTTCATATTACTATTATGAGTTGGCTGAGCCTTGATTTAAATTCCCTTTAAGCCATGTATATTGCAACTATTTTGTTGAATTCTTCTATAATTATGGGTTTGGTTTTCTTTCTTTCCCATCATTTTCCCTTCATTTATTTATCTTCGTTCTCTCTCTCTCTCTCTCCACTTATCTTCCTTTCTTACCCTTTCTCTCTCTCCTCCCTTGTCACCCCCTCTCTCCCTTTATCATTTTTTGTTTCTAACATAGAGCCTACACCATATAACATGTATGCCCCAAAGCGCGCACGCGCTATGGTTTGAATTGCCCAAGCCTAAGGCTTGGGCAATGCAAGCCATAGCGCATGTGCGCTTTAGCGCACACACACTATGCTCTTTTAGGGACCAAAAAGGAATTTGGCACCTTTTTGGTCCCCCATCTTCGTGCATATACCCCCTCATTATTCAACTCTTATTGATAAAATTTCTTAAGAAGTGTGGAATCATAATAATCCTTCTACTTGATATTTATTGATGTTTGGTTGTGATTCTTATGTTTATGTGGCTCAATAAAAGCAATGCAAGCTAGATTTTAAAAGTTGATGAATTCATCTTGATACAATACAACGAGAATAGAAAAGGTTGAAATCTATAAAATCCTCTAGCCTAAAATGATTTACTTAGGAAATGTGATTTTCATGGAATTTAGATCTTTTATAGGTCCTAAATATTTAATAGAATATATGGGAAGAAAAAAATGCATTTTGAGATTAAGGTTAAGAAGCCAAAAGATGCACATGTGGAAGGACATATTAATAGATTAGACGATGGAGAGGAATAAAAGGGTTTAGATGTGGATGTTTAATATGAGCATATAGAACATGTAGATCCCATTGATGCTACCTTAAGGTGGTCCACGGGACAAAAAAAAATTGGTTGATAGGTATAGCACACTAGATTTATATTATGTATTTGATTTATTGAGTATTGATGATAAACCTAGATCTTTTAGAGAGATTCTTGTTGTCATTTTGTGCCCCCTTTTAATTTTACACTAGTTATAACTAACCTCTTAGCTCTATGTGATTAATCATGTCAATTGTGGCTTCTTTAAGTGTTGTAAATCACTTTCTACTAGAGGCTCATTGATGGTAATATATTTTTAGCAAAAAAAACTTGTGGTTTCTAGACTCATCCATAATATCATCAATGTTAAGGAAAGTCTATGGTGTCGGGTATAGTCTTCATCCCTCTATATTGAAAATTCATGTGTACATGTTTAAATATGGCTAATAGGGCCATGGTTAAGGTTTCATTCCCTACCACATGATCTCTTTTAATACACCTCTTTTAGGGGATTAGTTAAAAAGAATTTTCCGCTCATGTGTCAAGGGATCTTCGATTATCTCTCTAGTTGATATATGTATTTTACATCACATGAAATTGTAAATAGTCTTGTGCGTTTATATTAATAAAAAATTGTTATTTTCAACTCTTCTTTCTTCTTGTGCACTATATGTAAAATCTTATTTTTATTTTTTATCGATAAAAGGCCAAGGCCCTAATAATTTTATTTAATAATAAAAGGTACACTTTACTCCGTTCAAATGGGCTCTAGTAGGAAAGAATGGAGTCAAGAAAACCTCAAGTCTTTCCTGGGGACAAAGGTCCACTCAATTAATTATAATTTTTTTTATAGGGGCATACCCCTATTTACAATAGTTCAAACAAAGAGGATGTAACCTCAGTATTTACGTATACATAATAAACTTTAATAATTCTTTCAACTATGTAAAATCTTATTACCTTTATGTATGAAATAATATTATTATTTTCCTAGACATTTGTATGTGCATTGTTTTGATTTTTTATATTTAACTACAAGTCTTATTTTCCTTCTTAGTGTCTTATCAAACCCTAATCTACATGCATACCTCTAGAGTCTTATATAATAAATAATTTTGTGGATATTTTTAATAATTTCTGTTAATTATCCATGCTATTATGGGTAGGAAGAAGCATTTTTATCTATGTGCATCACCCCCATTTCAATTTTCTAGTTTTATCTCCCTCTCTCATTTCCTAGATGTGAGTTGTTAGATTAGGATTCATTTATAAGAATCTAATATTGAGTTGGATCAATACTCTTTATCTAGGTTAGAAAGGAGACTAACTTTCTCCAAAGGTCTTATTTACACTTCAAGGTCCCACACTTGAGTTCATTCTCACCATGTCATTAGAATACTAGACTAATTCCAAGAGGGTGCAATTTCATGTGACGATGGATTACTTTTTAGAGGATAGTGAGAAGCTATGCAAGAGAATATATTAGCATTAATGGTGAATTCTAGGATCTTGTTATTCTTTCTAAGAAAATAAATTTGCAAGTGGGCATACAAGAACAAGATAAGTGTAGATAGACATAAAATGCTACAAGGAAAAAATGGTGGACAAGGGCTACTTTTAGAGGTAAGGAGTTAATTTTTGTATTTTTTTCTCTCTTCTTGCTTATAGATTAACATCTATTATACTCCTATTATAGATATTATTGTAGCTTTTTATTTTGAGATTGAAAAAAAAAATGTCGATCCTTCTTTCTTACATAGATCTCTTAATGCGAGATTTATGTGTCATAGCCTCACGTTTTTTCCTAAGGGGAAGGAACATTTTGTTTGCAAGTTAAAATTATCATTTTATGCTTTGAAATAGTCAATCAATATGTGTGGTACCAAAGTTTGACATTTTTTCTTGAGTTTAGGGTTTTTTAGGAGCAAGGAAGATTAACGTATTTATGTTAAAATTATTGAAGATCATATTCTAATACTTTTTTTGTATGTACATATGACATTATTTATTAGTAATAACAAGATAGTGATTAAGGATCTCATAACTTAACTTTTAAGCAAATTTGACTGGAAATCTTTGGGGGATACAAAATATATGTACATAATATAAAGATCAAAGAGAATTAGGCAAATAGAAAGATTTAGTTGATTCAGAGAAAGTGTGTTGGTACTATTTTGTAGTGGTTTAATATGCATGATTATAAATTAGTCAATATTTCATTTCTTATTGGAAAATATGTAATGGCCCTAGTAATTCTTTAGATGTGTGTCATAATTAGATCATGGTTTTGAGGACATGTCTAGCATGACTTATGTCACTATTATCATTAATAACTTGATAGATTCAAATAGTTTCACTATACTAGATATTGCTCAAGCCCTAAGAGTCTTAAAGATGTTTATTTCTAACACTCATAAGGATCTTATTGAACTTATGTTAATAGGGTCCTAAAAAATTACACGAGAATTATAATTATTATTTATCTTATCATGGTATTGATGGGGATAATCCACGTGCATTCAAGGATTTGTAGATGTACATTGAGCATGCGACTTTGATAGGATTTGTAGATGTACATTGAGAATGCGACTTTGATAGTTCAAGGCCAACTAGTACCTATGTATTTTCTCTGTTTGGTGCTATAATGAGTTTTGTGAGTAAGAGATGTCCCACATTTTATTCATTCACTACAAAGGTAAAGTTTTTTCTTTTGTATGTACCTCTAAGGAGGTGATTTGACTATAAATACAAGCTGTAAATATATCAATTTTGAATATAGGAATAAATCAAAATTGATCTCATCAAATTTTCATTTATTTGGTCAAGAATCTCATGTGTTATGCTTGTTAGAACATAATATTATTAGTAGACACACTCTTCTAAAATGTACATTACTATGTAAATTTATAAAACCTTATATATTATTCTTTATTAAGCATATCTCATTTAAAATAATTATAGTCTTGTAGCATCCTAAATCGTAAGAACCTTACTTATGTGTATAATTGATGCTTAGTTAGCACCCATTTAAGTGTGTTTCCATTCTTCCATCCTTTTGAGTCCTTCAATTAATGAGGGAATTTAATTATAGGTGTGCTCCATTTAATTATTTCATTCAAACATTATAGTTTGTGTACTTACTCCCTAAATTACTGTGTGACCTATTTCACATGTTTCTCCTTTTAGAGCTGAATTTCCGGTTTTTGATTGTGTGTGTTTTTAAGCATCAATGTTTCAGATCACACTCCGTGATCCATCATCAGGATGAGTAGAGAGCAATAAGGAAAAATAATAATAAGATGGATCACAGAGTGTGATCCAAAACGTTGATGCTTAAAAACACACACAATCAAAAACTAGAAATTCAGCTCTAAATTCAATAGATTGTGGAAATCTGATCGATTTAATGTTTCTCCTTGTCACACCAAATTTGGTGCACATTTTTAGAATCCTTATAATCATATTGAACCCCAATTAAAATTTGAGAAAGATGTCTAATGTCCGTAAATGGATCGGTGCCAGAAAAAATCCATGCAGATAAAACCCGAAACGTCATGCCACTACTTTGAGATGGGGCTAAAACAATTCCTCTACATGGAGATAAAACCTGAAATCTAGGAGTAAATATCAAATTGTTGTCGTCTATTAAAAATGTGAAACTTAGAAGAAGAAATGCATAACCATCTGAGAAATGAATTTGGATAAGTTTGTGTTGCATTTGAAACAGATTTTGTATTCCTGTCAATTGAAATGAAATAATATTGTGGACTGCTTCTCATTGTAGACGCCTCTGGTCAGACAAGAGGAGTAAGTGGAACACAGCCTGAACTAGGTTTTGAGGCATTAATCTAACCAAAATAATTGGCCTCTGTTGGACAGATGGACTGACCATCGCTGTAGACGCTATAGTCCCCCACAAGCTCTTGGATACTCACATATACTTAATGCACTAGTAAAATTTTGCAAGGGTTAGGGTTACATTGCTGGAAAATAAGGGAAAGAGAATAAATTTAGTTTTTTTCACTCCTATTGCCCGCATTTCTATAAGGTATTTCATCATGTCAACCTTAAATCTTTTGCTATCATCTCTCACTACAGATAATAAGATTGTTTGTTGTTTTTAATTTTTTTCTTTAAAATGTGAAATTTCACGTTATCTCTATTCAAGGAGTATGTTTTCAGTGATTTTAATCTTTGACTACATAAATGATTAATGATTGCTCCAAAATTCCACTGATACAATTTCTCTCTGCCATTTTCAGAGCTACAACTTAGCAAGCCCCAATTCATTTCCTGTCATTCAACAGACCGACCCACATTTAGCAATTGCAATAAAAAAAACATAATAACATAAAGCAGAACCAAAATAATGTTGCCTCTGCTTAAAAATTTGCCATTTTTATCTCTATCATTTTCAGAGCTGCAACTGAACAAATCCCCAATCATATTACAAACAATAATCTGGTCAAAATAGTTGGAATGTATTATGATCAACATATTACAATAGTCAGATTACAAAATGGAAGATTCCTCAAAAAAATATGTTACAGCAAGGCAGTCTTATCCTTACTGGGGATAAGATAATAGCTTGCTTCATAACCATGGATATTGATGTAGTGAGAAAATGGTTGTGGATTTTCTTATCTAATTTTATCAAAATCATAGCCCTTGATCTTGACATCAAAGTAAGTGAAAAGAATCCATTTCACTATAGTCGTACAATAATCTTGTACAGATTGAGATAATGGCTAGCTTAGTCAGTCAATAAGGCACAATAACTTGGCTCCTCTGATTGATAGAGGTATAAAGTAGACAGAGGTATAAGCATCATATGCACATGTCATTTGGAAAAAACAATAAGATAGGCAGGAAAAGGTTGCTTTAAATTTAAGAACCCCATTCAACTTTAAAGTGAACATGTAAGGAATCAATCATTCAATAAAGCATGCCAAGTCTAATAAAATTGAACCGTAATAACTAATATATCAATTTAAGATCACACCAAAGTAGATAATCCATGGTAAATTGGATCCAAGCACCTGTAATATATCCATAATCTACATTTAACATGCATGTGGATCAAGTACAAAACTAACTAATGGATCAAACTTCAACAATTCCCTTCCCATTCAATAAAAAATAAGGGGTTCCTTCACAATACTACAAGACCATTTCACGATGGTACATTCAGGTTTTCTCTTGAAATGTTAATTGTAATCCTCCATACCGTTTATAAAACTTATTTTTAAATTTTTTCGTTAATCATTAGCAACTTTTCCAAATTGTGATATGTCAGTTTATGAAACCATGTAATCTATCAATTTTATAAGGCCCCGTTTGTTTGCGGGAATTGGACGAGAATTGGTGGCAACGCTTCCCAAAACGCATGAAATCCATTGTTTGGTTCCCTATTTTGCAATTCGGGTTATGTGCGCAAAACCTGGTTTTGGCCCGAATTCGAGCGGCACCATCTTCCCAGTGAAAAGGTGGAATTTGTTTTCAAATTCGCGTTTTCATTGTTTCACAACCAAATTTTAT
>MU228147.1:2113901-2143277 GCA_018584345.1 Thuja plicata | reverse complement strand
ACTAATCCATCTTCCAGGTCAACCAAACGGTCCAAATTAAAACCCGAAGATGCAAAACCAGGATTTCAAAACCTGGTTTTGTGATAATAAGGTTTTGACTCAATTCCAATTCCTGCAAACAAACGGGCCCTAAGAAACGAGTTAATCTGAAGAAGAAAATGACGTTTTGTTTCTCTGTAACGAGATTCAATGTTCTGTATGTTGCAAAATAGGGTTGTGATGATGAACTGTAAAGACCAAAATCCAAATCTTATTGAAGAAGAAAATGACATTTTGTTTCTCTGTAACAAGATTCAGTGAGTGTTCTGTATGTTGCAAAATAGGGCTGTGATGATGAGCTGTAAAGACCAAAATCCAAATCTTATTATACATTCCTAAGATAGTTGTTTTCATAAGGGCCTGTTTGGTGCATGGCATTAACTTATCCAGAATAGGCTTATTCCAGAATAAGGACCTATTCTCGGATTAATTAATCTTGAAAATGAAAGCTGGAATAAGCTATTGTGCGTTTGGATCCCATACTGTAGAATTGGAATAAGGATTATTTTTCATTTTTTTAATTAATTTGATCAATATGTATTTTTAACTTGTGTACACACATACACATATACAAATACACACATATACACACATACACACACACGTGTGTATATACACATATATATACAAACATGTGTGTGTATATACACACATGTGTGTATACACACATGTGTGTATATACACACGTGTATATATACATGTGTGTATATACACACATGTGTATATACACATGTGTGTATACACACATGTGTATATATACACACACATATATACACACATGTGTATATATACATACCCATATTAAAAAAAAAGATTAAAAAACAAATTATTATTTTTTTTAAATTAATAAATAAAATAAATTTGAATCCATAAATAGCTTATTCTCGAATAAGAAATGAATTCCAACTTTTTTTTGGAATTAACTAATGCAAGCATTGGCCTAAAAATGGGGATTAATTTCTAATTCGAGAATTCAAAAAATGCACACAAGCAGAGAATTAAATTATTCTAGCATTAACTAATGCTTATTCCAGGTTAATTCTTGGCACCAAACGGGCCCTAAGGTAAAGATTAAAAAAGAAGGCAATTTATGAAAAGAGATTTGAGATGACTATCCTTATTTAATTTTATTTATCCTTTAAAACCACATTGACCCACAATACATTCATACATTCGTTTATTAAACTGTCAATCTAAACTAAGTGTATTTGTGAAGAAAAAACAAAATACTTTTCAATTCATTCATCTGAATCAAATCTTCGATGTCAACCCCTATATGCATGCATGACTAACACAGCTTGAAGGAATTACGTAAATAGAAAATAGTGGTCATAGGAGAGGACAAAATATATACATCCTATATTCACCTAGGACACAGTACAAGGCACAATATCATCTTAAACCGTAAAACATTTATAATACAAGTTGATCAAGTATTGACAATGGCACCACCATTGGGGTGCAACACCTGCCGAGTGATATAAGATGCATCTTGTGATGCAAGAAGACCACAAGTTGTAAAGCCAACCCTCTTGTGAAACTCATAATGCCCCCCCTGGTGCTACAGTAGTCCAAAATCCCTGCCACCCCTCTATATGCCATTATGGAAGTTGTGTTAATGATGCAACTTCCTTCCTGAAACATTAAATTTTGAAAAATATTTTTCATTGCTTCAATTTTAGTTGTGATTATAAAGTTTGATCCATTCCAACATATCATATTTTTGTTATTTATGATGTTGTTTGTTATTTTTGAATTTGATTGTTTTAAAATATTTGTGTAACATATAAAATGATGTAACGTTATAAAAATGTAGGATAAGAAAATGTGGAATGTGTGGGGACGATAAGATGTTCCTTTTAATCTCAAATACACAGAGGAAGGATCCAAATTGATTAACCCCAAAGGAAGGATCAATGCATAAATGAATCAATCTATTGGAAATGAGAGCAAAGAGGAAGACCTTAGATTTCGTTTATAGAAAAGAATGTGTGATAAATTTAGAAAGATTGAAATGAATAGGAGGAAAGTACTAACCTTGAAATGTTACAAATCTAAAGAATGTTGTTTTTCAGGGTCTGCACTCAGTTTCTGGAAAATCTGCAACTGGATATGGAATACAAACACAGAGACGAACAAAACCCAAAAATCTTTTTCCGTTCTGACACAATTCCGATTTTCACCCTCAAGTCAATGTCACCATTGACCCAGAATTTTCGATTCTGGCCTAGGGCAGAATCAACCTCAAAAGTCTCCGACTGAAAATCTATTTTTGGATCCCAAAAGTTTTCTGAAAAGGGTATCTGAATCTGCACTCTGATCTGTTGTTTTGAACCTGTATAGAAAAAATAGATTTGATTGTTGGGGGGAAGGGGTTTGCCTTGGTCAAACCCCGGTTTTGGAATTAACCTCAAAGTATAATTGAAATTGCATAAATAAAACAAAGTAAATGAAAAAATTCACCTTGCTTGTATGTGAACCCTTGTGGTGGATTCGAATCTGTGGATCCACAAGTATGTATGCACCAAATGGATGTAGAATGTAGAATGTAGGATGTCTCCAATCAATTTTCTTGTAAATCTTCAACACCAATCTTGAATGGATCTTGGAATAGAAAGAGGCTTGGAGGAAGGTGGATGGAGAAATCTTCAACAAGAGGGCTCCATAGAGCTTGAATCCTTCAATGGCTACCAATAGATCCCCTTGATGAATTGAGTGCTTGAGAAGTTCTTGAATGCTTGAGAATGGATGAATGCTTCAATGGCTACTTGGCTTGCTTCAAATCTTGATTCTTCACCTTTAGATTTCACTTCTTAAGTCTTTGATAGTTGATGATCATGGTTAGAGAAAATGAGAGAAGAAAGCTTCCTTATATATGAATCTAGGGCACAATCTTCTAGAGAGGCCTACATAGGAGAATTAAATTTCAATTAGACCTATACCCTTAGAAGAGGACCTATATTAAATATAATTTAAGAATTGTTGCTCCAAAGACTGAAACAACCGACTCAGAAGCGGGAATTAATTCTTTCCAAAGCCTAACATTCAAAAACCTTGGGAATCTGAAATCTAGACCTTAGGTCAGAAAAAGGTTGATTCTGAACTAGGTCAAGGTTGAGGTAGACCTTGACCCAAAAAGGTCAACTTTGAACCTTAGGTCAAAATCTCAGTTTGCAGTTTAGAGTGTCAGAAATAGGCTGGAAAAAGTGGGAAATGGGGCAAAACATGGGGAAAAAGCCAGACCCAAGTCAAATACCCATTCAAGGTGCTTGACATGACCCCAAAACCACTTACTCGGAAGGCTATACCAGTCTACAATGGAATTGCTTCCATTTTCTGACTATACAATTTGTATCAGACAGTAGGCCTCAATGTGATTAAAGATATTTATCAATCCTTACTTAGGCTATGAAACTTATCAATCTTTATTTTCTTAATACATTTAATGATTATAATGAGGTTTACATTCTATGCTAGCACATTAATGTTTGAATATTTATATTTTGGTAACTAGTGGACATTAATACTTCAGATTTTATTTTTTATTCCATATAGAAGATGAAACAACTTAAATGATAGAATCAAAACAACAGAACAACAACACCTGCTAACCAAAAACATCAATATCCCACTACCATAAACCACAAAAACCAAAATTATAACCGCCACAGTCAATAAAAAATCCATATAAGTAAAATTTTCCCTAATACTACTTAACAACTTAACTAATCTAATCACGATAATAAAGTTTTTAATAGTTTTAAAAGCTCCATCTCAGAGCACCAAGCAAACAACTAAAGATTTAAAAAACTCATTTTCACTATATAAAGGCTCAATAAGGCCCCAATCCCTTTCTAGCTGTGATCATGCAAGGAGTATAAAGAACACTGAGAGGGGGGTGGGTGGGGGGGTGAATTAGTGCTCTTAGAAAAATTTGATTATATTTCAACTTTTTAAACAATGTTTTGGAGTTTCATATATACATATATTTTGAATCGCGGCCTCCAAAATAAACACAATAAAAAAATCATGTTATATTTAAAATATAAAAAATTAAATTAAATATTTTCAATATTTTAGATTTAAATTTTTTTTCAATCACTTAAAGAATGATAGAAAAGTAATTTTACAAAATTAAAAGAAAACAAATATACTCATTGATGGTTTATTTAATTAGAACTTTATTCTAAGATTTGTTCCCAACATGCTTACTGGAATGGCAGTTTGGTGGTGTAGTGCTATAAATTTCTCCTTCTAGGAAGCCAGTTAGACAATCGAGTGTTAGATATATCTGCTATGTTTTGTGGCGGTATATCTGGCTTTTGAATGTAGTAATTTTGGTGGTTGTCTTCATGTTACATTCTATGTGGTATTTGTGTCTAATTTTATGCAGCTTCTTTGCGATGTGGCTTTCCTCTTTTGGACTGGGATGTTTGGCTTCATGAGCCTATTTACATGGAAAGGCTGGCACTTATTTTCAATATGGGTTGTGAACATGTTCATATTTTGTTACGTTTTTTCTCATACTATAGATTATGTTAGGTCTTTTTCTTGCAGGCTTTTAATATGGTATGAATGCTTAAAACTTATACTCCCAATTTCTAACTCATGCAAGACAAATCCTAATTGATGAGGACTAATTCCTCCTACTTTGAGATCCACAAGCTCAGGCAGGTGTACCTTCAATAGATTACTGATTCTCAGTATCTGTAATAGTGGATTAGGGCTTTCACAGATTGGCTAATTGTCTTTCACTGTATCAACTGATAAAACACCTTGTCGATGGCAATAATTAACTTAATATAGAGCTTTACAAGCCAAATTATGATCATAACAATAACAAACATCAGGGAGATAAGGATTCTCATCCTTCTTCCTTTTGGAGTTCTTTTAACTCAGGAGGGTTAACCTAGTGATTCACTCTTTAAGGAATCAATAAACTAAATTGTATTATCTAATACAATTACTTAAACCTATATTCTTTGTAACTGAAAAGTGAATGATTGATTTCTTTAATATTTGATGATGATTAACTACTTGCCAAACCCTAACCAGTGCCTAATTCTTGGGCAAAGAGTCAATATCAAATATAAATCCACAGTAAATAGATTAATGAAAACACATGTAGTTTAGATAGAATGCCTTACAATCTACCTTTTCATTCCCACACCCCTGTATCATATCCTTACACCAATGTTTAACTCTTTTGGAATCACTTCTAATAATTATTCTTTCCTTGAAAGAAACCTACAAGTAATTGCGCAATCACCTTTTAACTAGTATGTTTAAGATGCCTTACAAATTAAACATACAAGAGCTTAAACAGAAATATAAAGAGATAACAAATGATATAGAACATAAAATGCAATGTATTTTATTAATATGTAACTGCTTCAATACATTCAAAATACTGAAAGCAAAAAAGTAGGACAAAATTGAGAGGTTTGCCTTGTAGTTACATATTTTTGTTAGTAATAACTGAGAGAGGGGGGGGGGGGGGGGGTGAATCAGTGGCCTCAAAATTTTATCCTTTAAACTTTAATCCACCAATTAATACACCTCAGATTATTAAGTCCCTACAAGATGTATGCCTTGAAACACCTGAAATAATTTACTGTCTGTCGGTTTACCTTGTCTGTCCTTATTCTCCTTGATTACCGATAAGCAGCAAAACTCATTTACTAATACTCAGTAAATATGCAGAGTGTACCAATCAATCTAGAAATGCATATGTGAAATGTAAAATAAAAAAGTAATAAACCATACACATATAACACATGGATTTTAACGTGGAAACCCTGTTAAGGGAGAAAACCACTGGGACTGGTACCCCAAATTTTCACTCTTCTGAAGTGAGCCCTATTAGGAGCCAACCCTGTTAAAGGTTACAAACACACGGTTAAGTGCGACCTTGTTAGAGGATTTTTATACACAGGTTGTCACTTAGTATCTGGCATCTACGCTACTATCCTTGAATCAGTCTTTAAACTGTCAATAGACTTTCTGCTAATCTTACTATCATCCTTGAATCAGCCTCCTTCTTAGATTGTCAATAGGCTTTAGGTAAGACTGCTGCTACTATCATGAATCAACATTTTTGGTAATCTGTTAGGATATACCTCAATTATAGAAGACGGTTAAGTCCTACTTTGTTAAGAGACTTAACGCTTCAATGGTTAAACTGAAACACAATGACCTGTTTCTAATGCAACTTTGAATTACAAATATTCAGATCTATTTATGTACAATACCTCTCTAATCAATGTATCAGTTCAATTCCTTTATACTTCACACTTTCTACTCTGTGATGTTGTGCTTCACTGTTCGTCAGTGTCTGCATAATTCTTTAGCTCTCCCTTAGCTTGATTGATCAGGACTGTATGAAGTTTATCCTTCACCAGTTTCTCTTCAGCATCTTCTTTCAATTCACTCCCTCGTGTTTCTGAGTGCATGTGGAGATGAATTATGCTTGTCTCTTATATAGACATGTTTTTCCTTGTTTCTTGATTCTTAGCGTGAAAAACAATCCAGCCAATTTGATTTACGACTTTAACTCCTGATTTATCTCGTAGTTATCTTCTTGCCAATTGTATAAATCAATTGGTTTAACTGTGGTTGAATAAAACAAATAAAACAACTAGTTAAGTCTATCCTTAAGCTCTGCCAACTAGATATTTTGTCATTTTCTGATCTCTCTATTCTGTCAGTCAATTCTGCAGTTTGTCACCGGTGACAACTGCCAGTTCCGTCGGTGTATCTTCAGTTAGCTTTAGAATCTCCGTCCGTCGGGCATCATTGGATACTGCTCATCGGGAAACTCTGTTTTCAGCTTGTCAGGCATCTTGTGATTCTGCTTCATCAGGCAACACTATCTTCTACTTATCGAGCATCACTGTGACTTTATCTCTGTCTTTATCGATGTTGTGCACTCCATTGGTGTTGTCTGTCACTTAGTGAATACATGACTTTTATGCATTGCTGAAAGCATAATCATTGTTCCATTGATTCTTTGAGGTCTTTGGCATTATGTGTATGACCATACAGATGATATCAAGTTAACATCAATGACAATACAAACTATTAACTGATTTAATGTCTTATATCATCTTCAACTTAACATTATCAAACATTCAATCAGTTACATGTCATCAATTTCACCATCCTTACAATTATGTTCTCTCTTGCTATTTATAGAGTCTTAGCCATCTTGGAATCCTTAAAGACTAAGGATGCAACAAGCTTTGGATGGCTTAGACCTAACCCTAAAAGATACTAAAAGACAAAATACAATAAGACCTTAAGCAGTGGAAATACAAAATAGGAAGACAATCATAATTGATCTTCAAATCTTTGATAGCTGGCACCTTTGTCTGTAGATATTTTGGAAAGCCTCAAATAGTTGTTGCGAGATCTAGTGACCACCAATACAGGCTAACCTAGACTAGTCTTTCTAATGACTAACCTCCTTGTGCTCATAGATCAGGTGTCAGGTGTCTCTTCACTCCTCATCCAATATGTCTAAGTCAACTGTTGCAGGCTTCTTTTTCTTGGGCTTGGTGAGAACATCCCATGTTGCAACCTCTACCTCTGTAGGCCAATTAAAGCTATGAATTCTTTGTAATTGTGCCTTCTCCCTTTCCCATCTGGCATATGTAATGCTCTTGACATCTGTAACAAACTTATTAAAGTCTGTTTCAGCTTTGAATGCCTCATCTAAGGTTTTAGTAAACCTTTCCATATACAATCCACCATTGTCTAAAATAAATGCCTCTTTATTAGGCAGTAACCTATCAAATTCATTTCTCCACACTTCTACTGCCTTAATCTGATCATCCTCTCCCTTTATTGGAGGAATAAATTTATTATACCCTGAGCCAAACATGTTGACCCTAGCCTGAATATGATTTTCCTTGCCTTTGAAGAAAGACAAGGTAACCCCAATCTGCTCAATTTCTTTGCCCACTTGTGTCACAATCTTAGGGAGATCTTCCCTAAGTGGTTTTAGGATTTCTAACCTTTCAAACAATTTTTTCCTTATTGACTAGGTTCCAAAATAAGGGTTCAAAGCTCAAACATAAATATTTACCTCTATTTGTAGACCAGGCAACTTGTTGTAAGCACTATATACTAGATTAACTTTATCTTTTAGGACATTGGTCCTATGTTGTAAGATATTTTCCAAGGCTTCCAAAGCCTCTTTATTTTGATCCTTGTCCTTCTGCTCTATCTCCTTTGAAATATCCCCTGTATCCTCAGTTTGCACTAGGGCATCCACAACTTGCTTAGGTGGAGCAAGTATAGCCTCAAGGATTTCTTGTAGTTTCTGATTCAGTTCTGCCACCAGCTTCTCCAATACATTGATCTTAATCAAGCCTATTTCTCTATCCTTTACTACAACACTTGCTTCATCAAACAATTTTTGATATCTCTTTGACATTTGTTCAGCTTTAGCTTCATTTAGATGAGAAAAATGAGTATGGGCCTATGATATTTCTAAATCTCCAATGTTATGGATAGACCATATGATCTTATCCCCATCCATTTTTTCTTGTACATTAATAAGTGATGGCTTCTGTATCTTGGGAGCTAGAGCCCACATGGATAAAGTTTGTGATTGTGCATTATAACCACATCCCCTAATATTTTCTCCCACCTGTGTCTCTAAAGACAATTTTATATCAGGATACCTTCTTATTTGGTCTATGATAAAGGCAGAGGCCAGATCCCAGCCCTCTACAAGTAGCATCCCACTAGATTTAACCAACTGTCTAGCTTCCTCAGGTGTAATCTTTTCTATCTCAGGGTCATAATCCTGCAGAGCCTACAAGGCTTCATTTGGAACTGATTCACCTCCTGCTAATTGCAATTGTGCCCCAACTTGTTGTTGCTTTGCCCAAATCAAGAAGTCCTTGAATTCTTTGGTTTTGATGAAATTTTCATCACTCAAGAATTGCTCTTGTTGTAGATCTCTCTCATCCTGACATGATAAAAGAGGTATTTCAACATCTTCTTCTACATCTTCTCTTTTCTTATACCTTCCCTTATTAACTTCCTGAGTTGATGGTCATAAGCTCTATTACCAGTGAATAAAGAACTCACTTTATCTTTTTTCTTCTTATGTGTCTTAACATCAGAAGGCTCCCCCGTTTCCACTTTCTATTTCTTCTTGGGAGGTTCACCAGTCACCTCAGGCTCATGTTCTTGAGTTAAATCCATTATTATATTTTCATATGTTTGAGGTGGTTGATCCATTGGAGGAGGGATATGCACTTTATAGTTTTTGTCACTATACTCTGAGGAAGAGTGCTTGTTAAGACCTCTTTTCTTATCTTCTATTTGCTCCTCAAGCTGGTTACACAATGTGCCATAAGATTCTATCATCTTATCAAGTCTTTGCAAGTAAGAAACATCTGGGAAGTAACCCTCAAAAGGGATCCCTTTCTTCTTGAGTTGTTGTTCTAGATCCATTAACTCTTGGAACTTATCTGCTATTCTTAGAACTTCATCATCCTCTAGGATGTTCCTTATAAGGTCCTCCTCTACACAATGTGCATTCTCTTTAGTATTTTGAATTGTTGGTGTTAAGATTTTATTTTTACTTTGAATGACACACTTTATGTCAACATACCTATACAAGGCTACATTCATTCTAAAATGACCCAGCCATGAATTTACTAAGTCCAATGCCCTCTTTCCAATTGAGAAGCCATAAACTTTAAACTGCTAAGGTGTAAAGGTACCTAATCTGTGTGAAGCCAAATGCTCATTATCAGTCAACATCAGTTGCCAGATGAACTCCATAACACCTATCCTGGGTGGCACACAATATGGTAGGATATGTGGTAGCTGGGATGCTGCAATACCTTAATTGGTAATCTTGTCATGTTTACTCCTAAACAACTTAGAATTGGATACACCATCCAATTCTAGAATGCACAAAGTTCATTTTCTCTTGATGTATAATTCCAAACCCTCAACCAAAGTTGTATAGGGTTGGATTGGCCTCGGTAGAATCTCCCATGTCCCAAATTTGGAAATTCCATGATATTGAAATTATAAAACAAAATCAAATGCATCAATAAATAATACTGCAAGAATTTAGGACTAGGTTCCTTTTTCTGAATGTCTACAAACTCTTGATGCACTTAGTCAATCACATACTAGATATAGTCATAATCTATGGTAACATGCAGACTCTAAAGATCCAAAACAATCATCAGAATATCTAAAGATATCCTGTCACTACCCCCATCAACTCCTAAAACTCTACATCGTCCATAGGAAATATATTTCATATAAAAGGCTAAATCTTTGTAGAAATAGGGTGTAGTGGAATTTGGTATGGCTGCTATATTGGTATTTTTAGGCACATGACCTTGTATCAACTTAGTCATAATGTAGGATTCCATTGTATACCTAGTTGCCAATGCTTTTAGGTCTATCTCTGTAGTGCATGGGTTATAAATGTTGAAGGCTTTCATAAAATATGCCCTATCTGGATTAACTAGGGTTGTTCCATAATTCTTCTTGATGGTCTTAGAGATGGTATCATATCTAATAGCCAACTCAAGAAAGAAATCTACATCTACAAAGACGTCTGGAAATATGAATTTGGCTAACCCTGATGTCCATGGGTTTGAAATGGGAACAGGACCATCACTATTTTTATGAAATTAATTAAAAAGATGGTATCCAGAAGCATCAGGAGTCTTAGAATCTCTACAATATGACATATTATCACCAAGGTATTCATCATTTACCTTTCTCCCCTAATTCATTCATGGTAGCAGAGACACAAATTCATCAGAATAATTCCTTTTTCCTTTCTGATTATCTTCAGCGTCTCCACTCTTTCCATTGGCTTAAGCCACACTTACTGCTCGACTCATCTTTTCTACTCTAAAATGAAAAATCTTGATCAACTCTTTATTTCTTCACTTGTAACCCAAACAATTATGTTCTCCTAAAAGCGCTAACACTTATGTAAATTTTTAGCTCTGTATTCTAAAACTTTGGTAAAATGAAATGAGAAATGGCAATACTTATTTATTCTTGAGAAATCAATGTACCAATCTATTCAATATCATGAATTTGTTATTCAGTCACTTCTTCCATTATTCTAAGTGCTTTGATATCAATTTCTCTTAGCTGTGGCACATGAGGTTGACAGGAGATCAATTTTGAAAAAGGACAATCGGGACAATCATGAGTGCTTTTGTCAGTTTCAAAAAACCTTATTATATGTGAAATAAACTCTATGCTTGATACAATTGGCTCACATTATTACAACTCAGCAAACTTCATACAGGATGTCATAATCTTTTTATTTTGATTGGCTAGAGACTGTACATCATGGCACAAGACAAAACTCTTATAACTTTACTTTACTCTTACTCCAGTTCTCTTTAGTGACCACGCGACTGTTCTATCTCCTTGTCGTCGAGAGTTAGCCTTAACTCTAGTTTTATCATGAGATTTAATGGACACCATGCAATCTGAAATCTATCAATAGTTTAGATCTTTCATATTAACCGTGACTTCTTACTTAACCTTCTTTATTTTAGAGACTATGCGGCTGAAGAAACTCAAAGTCGCTGAGCTTTCTTTCTTACCATGATTTTAGTTAGAGATTATGTGACCATCGTTAGATCCTCTAAAAATCTGACGGTTCACGTGAAATATCTCATTCATTTTGTACTTACTGCATCTGATCAGAGACTTTGCAACTATCATTAGATCATTATTAATCCAATGGCTCGGGTTAAATCTCCCAATCTTCATCCTTAACTATAGTTTTTCATGAGACTTTGCGACTGCAAGCTATCTCTAAGTCTCCAAATAGATTTATTAACCACATGTTTAGTTTGAGACTTTACACAGATCACAGATCTTTGGGATGACTTAAAAATGTGTCAACATATAAAACATTACCTCTGATTCGCTAGACGATCTCTGACTTTTTGACTTCTATTAGCGACTTAACACTAACCATCAGATCTTTTCTCATGTACGATTTTGATTCTCCCACTGTAAACTTCGCTGAGCCTTGACTTAACCTTTGCTAACCATAGTTCATATGGAGACTTAGCGACTAATTGAATCTTGTTGTCACTGAATAAAACATCCATCTTAAGGTTTATTATGAGATTAAATTGTAGCCTTTAGATCTTTCCTTAATCTGACAATAGTTGCTGAATCTCCTTAACTTTTAGTCATATGTGCTTTTATCTCATGATTAAACGCTGGCCACAAGGTCATCTTTGAATCGGATGGTAGTCGCTAGATCTCATAATATTTCACTTAACCCTTTTTTTCTTCAGAGATCACATGACTAAAGAGATATAACCATGTCTTAACC
Source organism: Thuja plicata (assembly GCA_018584345.1). Taxonomy (NCBI): domain Eukaryota; kingdom Viridiplantae; phylum Streptophyta; class Pinopsida; order Cupressales; family Cupressaceae; genus Thuja; species Thuja plicata. The sequence continues at coordinate 2,130,880 of MU228147.1, read as the reverse complement.
TTGGTGAGTTTGTGAGACTTCACAACTGCATGAATCTCTTAGTTGCTGAAAGTTTTATGTAACTCAGAGTTGATTTTGAGATTTCACGCCCACCAAAGGATCAACTTGTAAATCAACCGTTCACATTAAATCTCTCAATCTTGATGTACAATATGAAATCCTTATGAGATTATGCACCTACCCTTGATTCATTCTTCATATTACGGTCTGCGTTAAATCTTATGAACTTTTACTAATCTGCACATTCATCGCGCGATTAAATGCCAACCACAAGATCAACTGAGCCTCTACGACTATCGTTGAATCTCTTAAGATTTAACTTAACCCTGGTTTCCTTTTGAGATCTCACGACTTAATAAAAATCAAGCCAAGCTTTAACTCTGACTTGTTTGTGAGATTTTGTGACTAAAGAAACTCAAAGTCGACAAACCATTTCTTAACTCTGGGGTTTCATTGGAGACTTTGCGTAAACCAAAGGATCTAGATCTGAATCAACGGCCTACATTAAATCTCATAATCCTTCAAAGCATATTCTTTTTCTTACGAGATAACGTGACCAAAGCATTGCGTTGAGTATCAAAACAAAAGGGAATATCTAGAAATTTTTAAGCGACTATGCGACTGAATTAATATATGTAAAAGACACATGACTTAAGTGATTTGAAACTTCTGAAAAAGGTAACTGCAAATTTGAAGACAATTATGAAGAACTAGGGTTTTCTGCTTTGACAAGGATAAAATTGACCTAGAACCTAGGGTTTTACACATTTTATTGATTTTATCACTTGGAGATCAACTTTTGCAGGGAAAATTTTATAGCACTTTGGATAGGAATCGACATTTATGCAAGAACATCACTGGGAACCCAAATTTTTTTATATAAAGACTTCAAAACTAGAAATACAACCAACAATGGCTCTTTCTAAGGATGCTTAAATGCAAATTTATAGCAAGAACCATAGATTATGGGAGGCAGACCACGCTAACCTACTACATAAAGAAAACACACAATAGAAACAAATACACATGTACATATCATACAAAACTATTGTGCATGGAAATCAAATTTTAATTGGAGAAAGGTTTCAAGAATTTTCCACGCACTAGCAATTCAAATACCTCTCCCTCCCTATTTCTTAAAACATATGAATCTTTCCCAAAATTTTGATGAATAACAAAGGGACCTAACCATAATGATTCAAATTTATTTTGCTTCCCTTTGTCTTTGGCCCTTACATTCCATTAAAGGACTAAGTCATCAGGCTGAAACTCCATGTTACTTTCTCTTTTATCAAACATGTATTTCATTTTCTGTTGTAACTTAATGTTCTCTTTTTTACTATCTTTTCTGATCTCATCCAGTTCTGCTAGTTGCATCATTCTATCTTGAATAGGTTCATAAACATCTAGTCCCTCTTCCTGAATAAACTTATATACTGGAAGAAAATTATTCATGGGCATTCTAGATTGCATACCATATGCTAGTTCAAAGCGAGACTTACCTGTTGCCTTTTTTACTGTGATCCTGTCAGCCCATAAAGCAAGCTTCAGTTTTGAATGCCATGCTCTCTTATTTTTCTTAGGGGTCTTTTTCAAGATTTTCAATATACTCTTATTACTAGATTATGCTTGGACATTGGATTGGGGATGATATGGGGAAGAGTATGACATCATAATCCCCTATTCATCACAGAAATCCTTAAGTTCATCTGACCTGAAACACATAGCATTGTCCATTACCAATTTTATAGGGACACCAAATCTACTCAGAATATTTTCTCTCAGAAAGTCGGTGACCACCTTACTAATTTCCCTCTTTGTAGGAATTGCCTCTATCCATTTTGTGAAATAATCTATGGCAACTAGTATCCAACTATGTCCACCACTAGATTATTTTGAAAATTATCCAATGAAGTCAATCCCCCACATGGAAAAAGGCGCTTCAGCACTTATAGGGTTTAGTAATAAGGCGCCTGAAAATTTCAACTTGTTTGAAAATATTTGACAAGGTTCACACTTTCTAACAAAGGAATGATCATCTCTGAATAAGCAAGGCCAATAATAACTAGCCCTCAAGATTTTATGAGCAGTGGTTTTGGCAGAGTAATGTCCTCCACATACTTCAGCATGCGTTTCTGTCAAGACCTTTTTAGCTTGACTCTAATCTAAACATAGTAAAAGTACACCATTTCTATCTTTCCAATATAGATCTCTTTGGACTAAGGTGTACCTTTGAGCTTGCAACCTAAGGTTTCTTTTCTGGATATCTGTCATAATCTTAGGGCACTTGGCATTTTTAAGATAGTACTTGATACCAACATAATAAGGTTGTCTTTCAATACTAGTCACTGTTGAATCATGTATCTTTGTATTATTTATTTGAACCAAGTCCAAATTTTATTCAGTCATTAATTTTGCTAAGCCTTGTCCTCTTACCAATTTGGTAATGTGGATTTCCCAATTAAACTCTTGAATCCTATTGATCCATTTACACCGCTTACCGGCAACTTCTGACTGAGTAAGAATATCCTTAACTACTGCATGAGGTATATATGCCATCACTTTTGCACAAACCAGATAAGGTCTGAATGATTTGACTGCTTTAACCAAGGCATATGCTTGTTTCTCCATCATTTCATAATTCAACTCTGCAGCTTGGAGGGATTTGCTAAAAAATGCAATAGGATGCTCATAACCCTCCTCATCTTTTTGTAGTAAAACAACAACAATTGTATGAAAAGATGCAAAAGAAAATAATGAGAAAGGCTGACTGTAATCAAGAGATCTCAAAACAGGTGCCTCTTGATCTGCTTTCTTGATTTTTTCAAAAGTCGATTGTGCTTCTTCACCCCATTGAAACTTTGCATCTTTTTTCAACAGTTTAATTATAGGTTTGACAATCTCTGCAAAATTAGCAATAAATATTCTTACAAAATTAATCTTTCCTAAGAAAGACTGTACCCCTTTGATATTTTTTGGAGCAGTGACCTTTTGAATGGCTTCTATCCTCTCAGGGTCAATTATGACTCCATTGTTTGACACTATATGTCCCAGCAGCTTCCCTTCTGTTACTACAAATTGACATTTTCTGGTATTCAAGGAAACACCATATTCTGAAGCCTTATTAAAAAAAAATTCTAGGTGTCCACAATGGTCCTCTGCTTTCTTGGAATATGTTGTCAAATCATCTTGATATATTACCATGAACAAGTCAATAAATTCTTTGAATGCAACATCCATGGCTTTCTAAAAAGTTGCCCCTACATTTATAAGACCAAATGACATTCTCATGTAGACATATGTCCCCCATGGAGTAGTAAATGCAGTTTTAAACTATTTTGATTCTTTAACTAATATCTAGTTGTATCCTGAAAAACCATCCATCATTGACAATAGCTCACAACCAATAACCTTATGTAACATTGCATCCATATTAGGTAAAGAGTAATTATCCTTCAGAGACACAATGTTCAAGTTTCTGAAATCAACACAAAGCCTTATTTCACCATTCTTATTTTTCACTGGGACCAAATTAGAGACCCAAGTTGAATGTCTTATGGGCTGAATAATCCCTGCATCTTTTAAATTCATCAATTCTTGTTGCATTTTGGGAGCCAACAGTGGGTTGATTGGTCTTTGTTTCTATCTGAATGGCTTACTATCTAGTTTCAGTGGGATTTCATGTTGAAAAAGGTCTTCCCTATAGGCTTTAAAATCCTCATAAGACAAGGCAAACACATGCTTATGTTTCCTTTATAATTTTATCAGATTTGATCTGACTTGGGAATCTAACCTCTTTCCAATATACACTATTTGAGGAGTGGTTTCTGATCCTAGATTTACTTCTTCCAAATCCTCAATTTTAGCATTGCTCATTTTTTATAAATGATCATCTTGATTACTGAACAATGCTTCTAATTATACCAGTCCTTTAGGGATCTAATTAGAACTCAATTGGACAACCCCATTCCCCAAAAAAATATCTCTGCCATCAATGACTTCAAGTAAAGAGTTACAATCTATATGATGGTCTTCATAATGGTCAAGGCATTGAATAAATCTGAGAATGTCTTGGTCATCCTCAAAAACTTGCCAGTTGTAAATATTATCAGGGACAACTGGTCTAGTCTTAATTTCCACTATTGATACCCCACTTAAGGTCAAATCACAAGTCTTTAAAACAACATTAGCTAAAAAATTTGCCATGATGTTTTTCAACCTTTCTATCCAATTAATATTAAAGGCATCAAAAGATTCAATCTGATCCCAAATAGCATGTTTGTACATTTTCAATCTATCATTTTTTATAGCATATTTGGATCTAACTTGTGCTACTACTAGCTCAAAATTACCATAAACTTTTAAACATTTAATTCCATGCTTAGCAATAATATCTAACCCCAAAAATAAAGCTTCATATTCATCAGTATTATTTGTACATTGGAATGATAACAAGAAAGAGTACTTGAATGTTGTACCTGATGGGGAAATAAATAAGACACCAGCTCTTGATCCTTCTTTGGAATAGGCTCCATCAAAGTACATCTTCCATAAACCATCTTGTTGTGTATTCAACTCTTCAATTAAGGGATCAAAATTTTTACATTGATGAACACTTCTCTTTACTCAAAAGTTTTCCATGCCTATATCTACACAATAATTAATGTCAATATTTTTATTTAGCTCAATCATATGGGCTGTCCTACCTTCCCTAGACACCTTGACATTATTACCAACAATGTTGAAAGTAGCAAAAGATAAATCACATTGAATACTTCCACCCATTAAAGCACTCCATTTCCTTGATAACAACATGCCATAATGAGGTGGGATATCAACCACCAATACACTCATTGTTAACCATGTGTCATGACATATAGCTAACCTATAAGGTAAAGCCTCAATAGTACCAACACTAGGGATCTCTCTAGAGTCCATTTCCTGACATCTCCCATGAGGAGTGTCAACTTGTAATCCCATGGATCTCATTATTTCTGCAAGCATAACAGTGTTAGATGCTCCAGAATCTATCATATAGTTTTAAAGCATCTTACCATTAATGACCAGAGTTTAGAAAAAAGGATCAACAATTCCTGAAGCAGTATTTGTATTTAAATAAATCTGAGGGATTTCAGAAATCATTCCCTCGGGCTCTTTTCCCTTGTTGTTGAACTTCTTTTCAACACCTCTGGTTTTTGGAGTTTTATTGGAGAAACATTGTTTAGCACTGTAAGGACTTTTTCTTTATGCTCCTTAATTCTCATCATTTCTAGAAATGGAACTTTGACAATCATTTGTGATAGACACTGACCCATATCAATAGGGGTGTATTGTACATCAGAGGACTTTGCTTTTCCAACAATGATATTATTATCCTCTACTTGAATATTTAGAGTTGACTCTTCCTTCTTTGATTTCATATTTTCAACCTTAAAAGGGGAACAACTTGTTTATGGTACTTTAGCTTTTCCCTTATGTACAATGTTTGAATCATTTTCTTTGTTTACAATTTTGACCTATGGCTTATATACATTTTCAGTAGGTCCTTCTCTTTTTTGTGTATACTTGGCATCTGCTTTGTTTTCTTTAATAAAGATGCCAGCCGGTTGGATACCTACATCACCCACTACTCTATTCCTCAAGCAGTAGTTACTTCTTGCCTTATTTACTAAATCAACAGTGATTCTTTCTCTTTCTTTGTTAGAAGGTTTTCTTACTATTGTAGATTCCTGACTATTTTCAGCATAGCATCTTATATTATCAACCTCTTCATCCTCACTATCAGATAAAAATTGTTGATGATATACTTCTATTCTACCTTGTGAACCATACATATCATGATTCTCAACTTCATTGTCAAAATCTACATCAGGTCATGCATAAGAATCATTCATAGCACATCCATTTTGATCACATAACTCACCTTCTTCACCTTCTTAATCTTCACTGGCATTTATGTCTAGAGAAACAACACAAAAATCAGGATTATGTGGGGCTTGACAAGCTGCACACCAATAAGTATCACTGCACATGTTTACCAAATTTTTGTGCAAAGGATCAGGGGTCCTATTATCAGGCTTATCCTTTCTTGGTGGGATAATAGTTTTTCCATCCTTAAGCTGGGCACCATATGTGTAATTTTGCATCCTATTTTGTGGATTATAACTATTGTAGGATGGCCTATTGTTTTGTGGAGCTTTATAGTCTTTATATTTTGATTCCTTTTGGTTACTTGTACTAAAATGTACATCATCCCTTCTACCCAATTTTCCTGACACTCTTATTTTCACTTCTATATTCATTGATGTCTTATATGCATCAGTAAGACTTTTGGGATTCTTGTCTCTGATAGCATACCCCATTTTAGAATCAAAATCATTCAGATATGTAGCAAGACATACCTTTTCATCAAGTTTGATCTTCTGGAAAAGCTTGTGCATGTCTCTTTGAAACCTTGTATTGAATTCAGTGACTTCCTCATTGAAATTTTTCTTTATATTATTAAATTCATTGAACAAGAATGCTTCATTTGTTTTATCACCATACTGATCTTTAAATAAGTCTATTAATTCATCTATAGATTGCACATATCCATTAGATAGTCCCCTAAACCATTCCCTAGCATCTTCAACTAAGGATTGAACAAAAATTTTCATTAAGACATCTTCATGATTAATATTCAGGTCATCTATGATATCAATAAACTTTTTTAAATGTACTTCACAAGAAATAACATTATTTCCTGAAAACTTTGGGAGTTTCTCCCCAATATCATTTGGTACTGTATTAGGGTAAGTATATCAATAAAAGTAAATTGCTTGTACCTTTCTAGATGCAGTGGTTTCCTTTGAAATATATCATCATCCTGTAAAGTGGCATCTTTGGCTTTTGAAGTTGTAGCACTTTTAGCACCAACATGAGAATATCTAGAAGATTGCAGGAAATCAATCTTCTTCTTCATATCTAAAGTGGTAGCCTCTGCTTCTACCTTTTCCAGAATTTTGGCCATGGTTTCTTTCTCCCTTTTTAAATTCTCAAGATCAATGTCTAATTTAGACAATTGTTCTATTGGAACTTTGTGATTTTTTGGTTCATCTATTTCACTTCCAGTCACCTTCTTTTTCCCTTTATCCTTAGAAGCTTGAGAATCAAAACTTTTGTGAGTGACTGGTGTCTCTTGATCTCTATGAAACCTTTCAACATTTTGTGTTTCTTGATGTCTAAATGATCTTCTTCTTAATTTATCAGCATTCCTCTGATCTTGTTTTTTCTTTTTAAAATCTTTCTCTCTTTTCTTTTGTTGAATAATGGCCAACTGCCTCATTAAATTTCTTTCTTCTTCAACAAGTTCATCAGGGGGAACTTCATAATCTGAACTGATAGTATCAGTCCCTTCTCTTTCACTAGAAGTATTGCTATTTGCGTATGTTTCCAATCCTAATTTAGGGGCTTCTTCATATTCTGATGTGTTTCCCTCATGAGTGGATTGGGTTGAGTCTTTTCTCCTAAGATTTTCCTCTTCTTTTCTTGGAGATGAGTTATCTATATTAGCTTGTTTCTTCTTTCCTCTCCAAGAAATTTTAGTCCTAGAAGTAGTTGGAATTCCACTTTCCAAATCAAGTTCAGGATGATCTCTTACTCTTGATCTTTTATTCATCTTGAAAAGGATGTGTATGAATATTTGAATATTACATAGCGTTGATTACAAAGATTTCCTTTGAGTCGCCACCCAAAAAAAGTTTGGGAAAATTTAACACAACCAAATATGAATACTATAAGAGTGACTTAGATAGGATTACTCAACTATAAATTAATTTGCCTTTTAAAATACCATAGATTGTCTAAAAGTTCAACAAGATTTTATAAAATCCCCAACATAGTCACCAATTTGTTAGGTCTTTTTCTTGCAGGCTCTTAATACAGTATGAAATTAAAACTTATACTCCCAAATTCTATCTCATACCAGGCAAAGCCTAATTGATGAGGACTAATTCCTCCTTCTACTTTGAGATCCATGAGCTCAGGCGGGTGTACCTTTAATAGATTATTGATTCTCAGTATCTGTAATAGTGGATTAGGGATTTCACTGATTGGCTAATTGTCTTTCACTGTATGAATTGATAAAAAACCCTAAAGATGGAAATAATTAACTTAATACAGAGATTTACAAGCCAAATTATGATCATAACAATAAAAAATATCAGTGAGATAAGGATTCTCATCCTTCTTCCTTTTGGAGTTCTTTTAACTCAGGAGGGTTAACCTAGTGATTCACTCTTTAAGGAATCAATAAACTAAATTGTATTCTCTAATACAATTACTTAAACATATATATTATTTGTAACTAAAAAGTGAATGATTGATTGCTTTAATATTTGATGATGATTAAATGCTTGCCAAACCCTAACCATTGCCTAATTCTTGGGCAAAGAGTCAATATCAAATATAAATCCATAGTAAACTGATTAATGAAAATACATGCAGTTTAGCTAGAATGCCTTACAATCTACCTTTTCATTCCCACACCCCTTTATCAGATACTTACACCAATGTTTAACTCTTCTGGATTCACTGATAAGAATTACTCTTTCCTTGAAAGAAACCTACAAGTAATTCCACAATCACCTTGTAAATGGTATGTTTAAGATGCCTTACAAATTAAACATACAAGAGCTTAAACAGAAATATAAAGAGATAACAAATGATATAGAGAAAAAATTACAATGCATTTTATTAATATGTAACTGCTTCAATACATTCAAAAAACTGAAAGCATAAAAGTCTGACAAAATTGAGAAGTTTTCCTTGTAGTTATATATTTCACCATCCTTACAATTATGTTCTCTCTTGCTATTTATAGAGTCTTAGCCATCTTGAAATCCTTAAAGACAGAGGATGCAACAAGCTTCAGATGGCTTAGACCTAAGCCTAAAAGATACAAAAAGACAAAATACAATAAGACCTTAAGTGGTGGAAAGAAAAAATAGGAAGACAATCAGATTTGATCTTCAAATATTTGATAGCTCACACCTTTGTTTGTAGATATTTTGGAAAGCCTCAAATAGTTGTTGGGAGATCTAGTGACTGCCAATACAACATAACCTACACTAGTCTTTCTGATGACTAACCTCCCTATGCTCATAGATCAGGTGTCAGGTGTCTCTTCAGTCCTCATCCAATATGTCTAAGTCAACTGTTGCAGGCTTCTTTTTCTTGGGCTTGGTGAGAACATCCCATATTGCAACATATGCATCTGTAGGCCAATTAAAGCTCTAAATTCTTTCTAATTGTGCCTTTTCCCTTTCCCATCTGGCATATGTAATGCTCTTGACATCTATAACAAACTTATTAAATTATGTTTCAACTTTGAATGCCTCATCTAAGGTTTTATTAAACATTTCCATATCCAATCCACCACTGTCTGAAATAAATGCCTCTTTATTAGGCAGTAAGGTATCAAATTCATTTCTCCACACTTCTACTACCTTAATCTGATCATCCTCTCCCTTTATTGGAGGAATAGATTTATTATACCCTGAGCCAAACATGTTTACCCTAGCCTGAATATTATTTGCCTTGCCCTTGAAGAAAGACAAGGTAACCCCAATCTGCTCAATTTCCTCGCCCACTTGTGTCACAATCTTAGGGAGATCTTCCCTAATTAGTTACAAGACTGCTAACCTTTCAAACAAATTTGTCCTTACTAACTAGGTTCCAAAATAAGGGTTCAAAGCTCAAACATAACTATTTACCTCTATTTGTAGACCAGGAAACTTGTTGTAAGCACTGTATACTAGATTAACTTTATCTTTTAAGACATTGGTCCTATGTTGCAAGATATTTTCCAAGGCTTCCAAAGCCTCTTTATTTTGATCCTTGTCCTTATGCTCTGTCTCCTTTGAAATATCCCCTGCACCCTCAGTTTGCACTAGGGCATCCACAACTTGCTTAGGTGGAGCAGGTATAGCCTCAAGGATTTCTTGTAGTTTCTGATTCAGTTCTGCCACCAGTTTCTCTTATGCATTGATTTTAATCAAGCCTAGTTCTCTATCCTTTACTACAACACTTGCTTCATCAAACAATTTTTGATATCTCTTTGACATCTATTCAGCTTTAGCTTCATTTAGATGAGAAAAATGAGTACGGGACTGTGATATTTCTAAATCTCCAGTGTTATGGATAGACCATATGATCTTATCCACATCCATTTTTTCTTGTACATTAATAAGTGATGGCTTATGTGTCCTGTGAGCTAGAGCCCACATTGCTAAAGTTTGGGATTGTGCATTATATCCACATCCTCAAATCATTTCTCCCACCCGTGTCTCTGAAGACAATATTATATTAGGATACCTTCTTATTTGGTCTATGTTAAAGGCAAAGGCCACATCCTTTCCCTCTACAAGTAGCATCCCACTAGATTTAACCAAATGTCTAGCTTCCTCAGGTGTCACATTTTCTATCTTAGGGTCATATTCCTATAGAGCCTACAAGGCTTCATTTGGAACTGATTCACCTCCTGCTAATTCCAATTGTGCCCCAAATTGTTGTTGCTTTTCCTAGATCAAGAAGTCCTTTAATTATTTGGTTTTGATGAAATTTTCATCACTCAAGAATTGCTCTTGTTGTAGCTCTCTCTCATCCTAACATAATAAAAGAGGTATTTCAACATCTTCTTATACATCTTCTCTTTTCTTCTTACCTTCCCTTATTAACTTCCTGAGTTGATGGTCATAAGCTCTATTACCAGTGAATATAGCACTCACTTTATCTTTTTTCTTCTTCTGTGTCTTAACATCAGAAGGCTCCCCTGTCTCCACTTTTTGTTTCTTCTTGGGAGGTTCACCAATCACCTCAACCTCGTGTTCTTTAGTTAAATCCATTATTATATTTTCCTCTGTTTGAGGTGGCTGATCCATTGGAGGAGGGCTATGCACTGAATAGTTGTTGTCACTATACTATGAGGAAGAGTGCTTGTTAGGACCTCTTTCCTTATATTCTATACGTTCCTCAAGCTGGTTAAATAATGTGCCATAAGATTCTATCATCTTATCAAGTCTTTGCAAGTAAGGAAAATCTGGAAAGTAACCCTCAAAAGGGATCCCTTTCTTCTTGAGTTGTTGTTCCAGATCCATTAACTCTTGGAACTTATCTTCTCTTCTTACAACTTCATCATCCTCTAGGGTGTTCCTTATAAGGTCCTCCTATACAGAATGCTCATGCTCTTTGGTATTTGCAATGGTTGGTGTTAAGAATTTCTTTGCACTTTGAATGAAACCCTTTGTGTCAACATACCTATAAAAGGCTATATTCATCCTGAAATGACCCAACCATCTATTTACTGAGTCCAATGACCTCTTGCCAATTGTGAAGCCATAAAATTTAAACTACAGAGGTGTAAAGGTGCATTTCCTATGTGAATCCAAATGCTCCTTATAAATCAACATCAGTTGCCAGATGAACTCCATAACAACTAGCCTGGGTGGCACATGATATGGTAGTATATGTGGTGGCTGGGAGAAACCATAAACCCTTATCAAAGTAAGATCTTTATTATAGTAGAAATCTCTCCAGTTGTGGTCTCTTGTCCACTTATCCACAAACTGATAAGGCCTGAGAAGTTGTAATACCTTAATTGGTAATCTTGTCATGTTTACTCCTAAACAACTTACAATTGGATACACCATCCATTCTGGAATGCACAAAATTCATTTTCTCTTTATGTATAATTCCAAACCCTCAACCAAAGTTGTATAGGGTTGGATTGGCCTTGGTAGAATCTCCTAGGTCTCAAATTTGGCAAGTCCATGATATTGAAATTATAAAACAAAATCAAATGCATCAATAAAGAATACTGCAAGAATTTAGGGCTAGGTTCCTTTTCCTGAATGTCTACAAACCCTTGATGCATTCGGTCAATCACATACTGGATATAGTCATAATCTGTGCTAACATGTAGACTCTAAAGATCTAAACAAATCATGAGAATATCTGAAGATATCCTGTCACTACCCCCATCAACTCCTAAAACTCTACACAGTTCATAGGAAATATATTTCATATAAAAGGCTAAATCTTTGTAGAAATAGGGTGCGGTGGAATTTGGTATGGCTGCTATATAATTTCTGTTATTTTTGGGCACATTACCTTGTATCAACCTAGCCACAATGCAGGCTTCCCTTGTATACCTAGCCTCCAATTCTTTTAGGTCTATCTTCGTAGTGCAGGGGTTATAAATGTTGAAGGTTTTCATAAAAGATGCCTTGTCTAGAGTAACTAGGGTTGTTCTATCATTCTTCTTGATGGTCTTAGAGATGGTATCATATCTACTATCCAGCTCAAGCAACAAATCTAAATCTACAAAGACGTCTAACACTATCAATTTGGCTAACCCTGATGTCCATGGGTTTGAAACGGGAACAGGACCATCGCAATTTTTATGAAATTAATTAAAAAGATGGTATCTAGAAGCATCAGGAGTGTTAGAATCTATACAATATGACATATTATCACCAAGGTATTGATCATTTACCTTTCTCTCTTGATTCATTCCTGGTAGCAGAGCCACAAATTCATTAAAATAATTACTTTTTCTTTTCTGATTATCTTCGGCGTCTCCACTCTTTCCACTGGTTGAAGCCACACTTACTGCTTGACTCATCTTTTCTTCTCTAAACTGAACAATACTGTTCAACTCCTTGTTTCTTCACACTACAACCTAGAAAATTCTATTCTCCTGAAAGCGCTAGCACTTACGTAAATTTTTAGCTCTGTATTCTGAAACTTTGGTAAACTGAAATGAGAAACGATAATACTTATTTATTCCTGAGAAATCAATGTACCAATCTATTTGATATCATGAATTTGTTATTCAGTCACTTCTTCCATTACTCTACATGCTTTGATATCAATTTATCTTAGCTGTGGCGCCTGAGGTTGACAGGTGATCAATTTTGAAAAAGACCAATCGGGACAATCATGAATGCTTTTGTCAGTTTCAAAAAACCTTATTATATGTGAAATAAACTATATGCTTGATACGATTTTCTCACATTATTACAACTCAACAAACTTCATACAGGTTGTCACAATCCTTTTATTTTGATTGGCTAGTGACAGTACATCATGGCATGAGACAAAACTCTTATAACTTTACCTTACTCTTACTCCATATCTCTTTAGCAACCATGCAACTGTTCTATCTCCTTGTCATTGAGAGTTAGCCTTAACTCTAGTTTTATCATTAGATTTAACGCACACCATGTGATCTGAAATCTGTCAACACTTCAGATCTTTCATATTAATTATTTTTTATTTACTTAACCTTCTTTCTTTTAGAGAGTACACGACTGAAGAAACTCGAAGTCACTGAGCTTTCTTTCTTACCATGAGTTTAGTTAGATATTACACAACCATCGTTAGATCCTCTAAAAATATGATGGTTCACATGAAATCTCTCATTCATTCTATACTTACTGCATCTGATTAGAGACTTTGCGACTATGATTAGATCATTCTTAATCCAATGGCTCACATTAAATATCTAAAGCTTTATCCTTAACTATAGTTTGTCATGGGACTTCGCAATTGCAAGCTATCTCTAAGTCGCCAGATAGATTTCTTAACCATAGGTTTAGTTTGAGACTTTACACAGGCCGCAGATCTCTGGGATGAATTAAACACGTGTCAACATTTGAATCATTACCTCTGAGTCGCTAGACAATCTCTGAATTTTTGACTTCTGTTAGTGACTTAACACCAACCATAAGATCTTTTCTCATCTAGATTTTAGATTCTCCCGCTGCAAACTTCACTGAGCCTTGACTTAACGTTTGCTAACCATTGTTCATATGGAGACTTAGCGACTAACTAAATCTCGTTGTCACTGAATAAACCATCTAACTCAAGGTTTATTATGAGATTAAATGTCATCCTTTATATCTTTCCTTAATCTGACGGTAGTCACTGAATCTCTTGAACTTTTAGTCATCTGTGCTTTTATCTCGCGATTAAACGCTAGCCACAAGATCATCTTTGAGTCAGACGGTAGTCGCTAGATCTCATAATATTTCACTTAACCCTTTTTTTCTTTAGAGATCATGTGACTAAAGAGATATAACCATGCCTTAACCTTGGTGAGTTTGTGAGACTTTGCAACTGCATGAATCTCTTAGTCGCTGAAAGTTTTATGTAACTCAGAGTTTAATTTGAGATTTCACGCCCACCGCAGGATCAGATTGTAAATCAACCATTCATGTTAAATCTCTCAATTATGATGTAATTTATGAAATCCTTCTGAGATTATGCGCCTGCCCTTGATTCATTCTTCATCTTACAGTTTGCGTTAAATCTCAAGAACTTTTACTAATCAACACCTTCATCTCGTGATTAAATGCCAGCCACAAGATCAAATGAACATCTATGGCTATCGCTGAATCTCTTAATATTTAACGTAACTCTTGTTTCCTTCTGAGATCTCACGACTGAATGAAAATCAAACCAAGCTTTAACTCTGACTTGTTTACGAGATTTAACGACTGAAGAAACTCAAATTTTCCAGACCATTTCTTAACTCTGGGGTTTCATTGGAGACTTTGCACGAACCACGGGATCTAGATCTGAATCAACGGCCTACATTAAATCTCATAATCCTATAAAGCATATTATTTTTCTTACGAGATAATGCGACCAAAGCATTGCGCTGAGTCTCAAAACAAAAGGGAATATCCAGAAAGTTTTAAGAGACTACACGACTGAATTAATATATGTAAAAGACACATGACTTAAGTGATTTGAAACTTCTGAAAAAGGTAACTGCAAATTACAAGCCGATTATGAAGAACTAGGGTTTTGTGCTTTGACAAGGATAAAATTGACCTAGAACCTAGGGTTTTACATATTTTATTGATTTTATCAGTTGGAGATCAACTTTTGCAGGGAAATTTTTATAGCACTTTGGATAGGAATTGACATTTATGCAAGAACATCACTAGGAACCTAAAAAATTTTAACCAAAAAATTAGACATTGGATCTTTCGATATTTCATGATTTTATGTCTTAATCTTCTCTTCAAGATCTGTTGGCTACTATTATTTTGTTGTGTAGGTTGGGGGCACTGATGAGTCTCTTAAGGATTTTGCAAAGAAATTGTGGTGGTGTCTTTGGTTGCTCCATCTCAACAAGCTCTTGCTCATGGTGGACTTTTGTCTAGTGTTTGTATTTGGGTTTGACAATGTGGCATTTTATTGTAATCATGTTCAGTTTTTAGGTTTCTTATCTTACAACGGGAGGTTTTCTTCTTGGTTCTTTCTTGTGGATATGCTCCCTTGAACTAAGACTGATGTAAAACTTTTTTATTATTAATAAACAAATATTTTAGTAGCTCTTGCCACTTTATTTAGAAAAAAAAGAAACAAAATAATTTTAGATTTTGTAAAATTAGAAGAAAATAAATATGGGCAAGAAACTACATCGATCTTTTCATATGAAGTAAACCAAAGTGATAAGTTTCATTTTATTTTTTAAATAAAAAGATACAGCTCAGGATGTTCGGGGATATTAGATTCATAAAATTTCAAATAAATTTGTAAGGATTGTGAAAATGTCAATCTCTATGAAGAAACATAAAAGAATACTTGGGAAAAAAATTTGCATATTGACATGTTCAAATTTTGAATAAAGACAAAAATATAAATTAAAACTAAAAAATCTCAAGAGACCCTGTTTAAACCCTCTGCATGTCACTATTTTTTTTTTAAAATTTCTGCATGGGGTAAGGGTGTGCATGGCGTTGCATAGAAAATATTTAACACCACTTACCAAAGAAGCAAACAATTAAAATTGAATCTTGATACTATAAATATAAATCTTCTCTGTTTTGCAATTGAAGAAAACAAGAATGCAGTAATGGCAATTTCTGCATTATCAGATAATTTTTGTGAAAGATTTATTATGCTCTTCACTACTCTTGCAGAGATGGAAATTCCTATGGAAGAAAATAATATACCCATTCTCTCTATTTTTAGGAGTTTCAAATATATTCTTCCACAACAACCTCCATCTCTACGAGTGTAGTGAACAATTGGATTTGCTGAAAACTGCATGTTTCTTCAAATCTTTTGTGGACATCCCTTTGTTCCATGGTTAGTATTTTCTACATTGAAATTACATATTTTCATGTCCTCCATTTTAATATTTGATGAATAAGACTACAATATCATATTAGGGTTAAATAAGACTACAATATCCATATCAAGACTGATTTTTCGATTATATTGGTAAGGGTTAAATTTTTTCAATAGTCTAAATGAAAGATATAGCTCCCTTCACTAATACATTTGGCATCATCTTGTGACGGCTATGTGTCGCAATTACGATAGAAATGTGTCGCCAGTGCGACAGTAGTAGACGTCGCTCATTTTTAGTCGCAAATTACGACGTCTGTCATCACCCGTCGCAATTACGACAGACATCCGTCGCTATACTGCCACTTTATTCTGGCATCATCCGGCCATAATTCTTGTGGAATTCGTCGCTATTGCGACGGATCCCAATGCAATTGTGACGGGATTTTGGCGTCGCCACTACAACAATCCCGTCGCAATCCCCTTGGAGGACGTCGCAACTGCAATGTATTCCAATGCAATTGCGACGATGTTTGGCGTCGCCGCTACAGCATCTCCGTCACAATTCAGGGGGTTGACGTCGCAATTGCGACAGCTACAAAGTAAAACAAAAAAAAAAAATATATTATTTGATTAAGCTTACCAAAGCCTATTACACAATGAAAAAGCCTATCGAATCCTATGACTGTGTTTGTTGACAGTGCAAAAGATCATAATATTGTAAATGTCAATCACTCTGAACTCTTGTAGCTTCGATTTTGAATCCATCTTTGTTTTTCTTCATTAAACATTTTGCTAATAGTCCCCGCCTTATAACCATGTTGAATTGTTTAGCTTGCTAATAGAATCTATGG
>MU228147.1:2054788-2079941 GCA_018584345.1 Thuja plicata | reverse complement strand
TATATATATATATATACACATACATAGATATATATATGTATAGATTTATATGTGTGTGTGTGTGTGTGTACATTTCTATTTTTCTTTATGTTTGTGTTTGTATTCGTATTTTTATTCTGGTGTTTATTTTTTGTTTTTTCTTCTGTGGGTATCTACATATATATATATATATTTTTGTAGGTTGTGTTTTTATGTGTATGTTTATGTATATATATTAGCTTTCTTCTATGTGTTTGTGGGTATGTTTGTGTGTGTGTGTGTGTATATATATATCTTTTATTCTTTAGTTCTTTTTTCATTGTCCTCTGTCCTTTTTGTTCCTCCTTTGTCTTTGTTGTTTCTTTGTTATTATTATTACTATTATTATTATTATTATTATTATCCTTATTATTATTGTTCTTATTGTTCTTTTTTACCCTTGGTAGTCTTTTATTCTTATTATTTTATTTTCCCCCTTGCTTTCCGTGCCTTCTTTCTCCCCCCAGCCCTTCCTTTTTATCCTTTGAGTGAGGCTGAGTCTGTTGCTTATTATTTTCTCCTTATTGTTCTCTCATCCTGATGATGGATCACGGAGTGTGATCCGAAACGTTGATGCTTAAAAACACACAATCAAAATGAGAAATCTAGCTATAAACTCAATGGATTGTGGAAATCTGATCGATTTAACTCATAATACAATTAGGTGTCAATATGCTTTTTGAAATAACTTGGAACATAGAGGACTCATTTTTTAAGATACTGGGTCGCATTGAATTGGCTTTGACCTGAATAGTAGGACAATTTCTGCAAAAGGTTTTATCTTTTCTTTGGGCGATTTCAAGTGTGAAATAGATCAGGAAAACACATTTCCCAAGAAGGCAGAGCTGATAGTATTGGCATTTACAGTGTGCAGGTGCGTTAGGTATTCCTAAACGGTGAGCTCTTTTGCATTTGTCTATGGTTGGAGAAATTCCAAAGTTTGTGTGACAACACTCATCCTGGATGGGACCATTACAATAACATGCAATAGGAGTGGCAGGCAACAATATGTCCTTGGACGAATATAATAAGCCGACAGATGTTTTTGAGCTCTGAATGTGCCATTAAAATATCTTTTTTGATCCTCAACACCATGATCTCACCACGATTAAAATGGGCCAACTTACCAAACTAGAATTAAGAGAGAAAAAATCTCCAAACCAAATGAGAAAGGCAATTAACAATACCGATGAAGGGAGTTATGAATGCGGCGGGGAGCCCTACGTCGGGCAAGGGTTGTTGTGCCCTAGCCTCTCTATGATTTTTTCTGCATCGTGGGTGTTCGTAGGGTGACTTACAGCGATTTGGTGTGTGCAGTTTGCTCATTTCTGCAGTGTGAGGTCTTTGGGGGTCTTAGTTCGCTGTTTCCATGGGAAGTGTTATGCGTTGAGGGTTTTGTCGCTGGGTGTGGGAGAGTTGGAGTTGGGTTTGGTGTGGGGGAGTTTTGTTCTTAATGGGGGAGCCTCCGGTCTCCAATTGCCTGGTGGTTGCTGGCTCCAAGCCACATCTTGGGTTTTCTTTTGGAATGCATGCTTAGCAGTCTGATTCATTTTATATGGGGAGAGCTCTAAATTTAAAAAGGTGAATGGTTGTCTTCTTGGCAGTCATGATAGTTCACTCTTGGTAATTCCTCCTGAATTAGTTATGGAGGATGTAGATTATTGGAGCTGGCATACATTGATCTGTAAATTTCTCAAAATCTGCATTTTTTTGTGGGCTCTTGAGGCATGGATTTGTTGCACATAGAAAGTTGAAGGTGATTTGGAGATCATGCTAGCCGTGAGAAGCTATTTATTTTGTTGTCTTTACAAATATGGCAGATAGGAATTGGGTTTTTGAGGGAGACCCATATTTTTATAACCATGTGGGATTGTTTGTCAAACCCTAGCATGTGGGGTTTAATTCAGCAGAAGAGACGTCTTCAAAGGTTCTTGTGTAGGTTTGTCTGCCAAGGCTCCCTCTTGAGTTTTGGTGTGAAGATATTTTGAAATAGATCACAAATTTGCTTGGTAAGCCTGCTACGATTGCTCAACAAACTCAAGATAAAAAGGTAATTTCTTTTGCCTGTATTTGTGTTGAGATTGACTTAAATAATCCATTGCCAAATTCTTTGGAAATTTGTTTGGGCTCTGCTTCATGGATCCAACAACTTTATTGCGAGTCTCTCCCTTTCCGTTGTCGGGTATGTCACGAGTATGGTCATCTCCAACGTCAATGTCCTCGAGTTAGTAAGAATGTTGGTACATTTGTCGGTGGCTCTCCTCCTCCTCTAGTTCCAAAGATGCCTAAAGGAGATAAGGGTAAGGACGCTTTGTAGGCAAATGACCCAGATAAGGATGGTTTCATGTATGTTAAACCCTGTGCTAAGGGGAGAGGCCAAAAGAGATCCTTTAAGGATAAACAACTTTAATCATTTTAAGGTCTTGGACACTATGGCCCTAGAGGAAGGGATCCCAATTGACGTTTCTTCTAGAGCAGCTACAGTAGGTATGGACATTGTGCTAGAGCAGAAGCTCCCTATTATGAGTCAGCATGTTGGTCCGCAGCAGGATGGTTCTTCTGCTATCCCTGTGTCAGGAATTCCCTGCGCTCCCATTGACTTACATGATGACATTGTTTTGGTGGATTTGGCTAAGGAGGTGATGTTGGTTGGCAAGGAGTAAGGCTCATCGTTGGGTCTGGGTTTGCAACAACACCCTCATAAGAAAGTCTCCTATGATAATTCCTCTAAAGGTGTTCATAAGAAGGATCAAGAGAAGATTAAATCTGCTAGAGATTTGTTAGTGGAATATGGGGCTGTCAAGCCCATTGATGTTCACTTTTCTCAATCTTCTCAATGATTGTTCTTTCTTGCAATGTTAGGGGGTTGAATAGCATCCCTCGACAAAAGGCTATTCATAATTTGGCTGCAACTCATTCACCGAACATCTTCTATGTTCAGAAGACTAAGGCATTTGTTGATGACACACTTCACTTTGCTTCTTGTATTTGGTATTTTGGTCAGTGTCAGTGCATTGGTTCTCAGGGTAATTATGGAGGTTTGGCGCTTTTTTGGGATCCCTACAAGATTGCTCCCCTTTGGTGGATTTTTAGTCATTCCTCTATTTCTATGGTTGCTACTTCTTTGGACTTTGGTGAGACTATTCTAATTACTAATGTTTATGCTCCAATTGACATATGTGGTAAAATCCATCTTTGGGACCACATAACATATGTCCGGTCATGTGCTCCTTATTTTTATTGGATCTTAGGTGGTGATTTTAATCCTATGTTGAATTTGGATAAGAAAAGAAAGGGGACTACCTAGGTTAGGTCTCGCCTCTGATCTCTTTCGAGTTCAACTGGATTTTCTTGCTTTAGTGGATGTCAAGCCTTTTAATGGGTCTTTCACTTGGAACAATAGAAGGAGTGGACATGAGACAATCTCTGAATGATTGGATATGTTTCTTGTCTCTTATTTTTGGGTTGGTGGTGGCTTGGTTACTAGTTTTGAAATTCTTGACTGGAGAGAATCTGATCACTGGCCAATTGAATTCTTTTCTTCTTCTTTTGGTGGTCCAAAGAATCCTTCTTTTAAATTTCAGCTTATGTGGCTTCAGAATTCTTCCCTGCATGATTTAGTGGCTAAGTGGTGGAGAGAGGGTTGCCCTGCTTATGGTACAACTATGTTTGTCTTTGTGAGGAAACTTCAATATGTCAAATATCACCTTAAGAGATGGAATACATCTTGTTTTAGTAACCTTCATTCCAGGAAGAGGAATGCTCTTAACTATCTTGCAGCGATTACTCACCAAATTTTGGATTCTGGATTCTCATATGCTCTTGGAATAACAGAATCCCAAACCATGCGAGATGTGGAGGAATGGGAACTTCGTGAGGAGATTTATTGGAAAAAGAAGGCTTAGATTGATTGGTTGCAAGAAGGGGATATGAATACTACTTTCTTTCATCATTCTGTTCAGGCTCATCGTAATAAGGGGTATATTCATTCTCTTGTTACTTCTGAAAGGCTTCAGATCTCTTCTTTATTGGCTATGCCTTGCGAGGCTTGTCAGTTTTATTGTGCTCTTTTTGTTGAAGATTCCCCTCCTGCTATTGTAGAGGAGAATTTGATAATTTCCTGCATTCCCTCTCTTGCCACCAATGCGATGAATGATTCTCTCATTCATTTGATTATGCTACCTGAGTTAGAAGAGGTTGTTTTTGGGATGAATAAAGGTAAAGCTCCGGGCCCAGATGGCTTCTCTGTTGAATTTTTCAGGAGTTTTGGGATATTATTAATCTGGATCTATTGGAGGTTATTAGGGAATCTCTTTGTAATAAGCATATGCTTCGAGCCTTGAATTCTACCTTCTTGACTCTCGTTCCTAAAAAGGAAGGTGCAAACAAACTTGAATTTTTTCGGCCTATTGCTCTTTGTAATGTGGTATATAAGATTATCACTAAGCTGATTGTAGAGAGGCTCAAAACTTGTCTTCCTGTGGTGATCTCTGAGGAACAAGGGAGTTTTGTGGCTGGTAAACAGATTCTAGATGTGGTGGTGGTGGCTTCTGAGGTTATTCATTCTATGGAAACTTCAAAGGAGAGATCTATGTTTATTAAATTAGACATGGCCGAGGCTTATGATAGAGTCGAATGGAGTTTTCTTCGAAAAATTCTCTTAGCCTTTGGTTTTAGTAGTGAATGAGTGAGTTGGACTATGAGTTGTGTTACTTCTGCTTCTTTTTTGGCTATTGCGAATGGACAACCTTCAGAGCCTTTGGTGCTTCTAGAGGCCTTTGCCAAGAGGATCCTCTTTCCCGTTACATGTTTATTATTTTGGCTGAGGGTCTGGGCTGTTTTCTGAAATTTTGTACTGCTCAATTCTTGATTCATGGGCGGCAGTGGGGTCAATGGCTTGCCACAACTTTCATGTCTCCAGTTTGTGGATGCCACGTCTCTTATAGGATTGGCTCATCTTCGGGAAGTTCAATCTTTTAGGCAAACCTTGGATGTTTACCTTGCAGCTTCAGGTCAGAAAATCAATGAGCATAAAATACTCTATTTTCTTTATCAATACCCCTCAGGCCATTCAGAGGCATATTGCTAACATTCTGCGGTTCCAGATTGGGTCTCTTCCCTTTGTTTATTTGGGCATTCCTCTCACTGTTGGTAGACATCCCAGGTCCTCTTGGAAGATTTTGTTTGACAAGCTACGTCAGAAGGTTAATGATTGGACTCACCATTAGTTATCTATTGTTGCTTGTCTAACTCTTTTAAAGTTGGTCCTTCAAGCTCTTCCTATACACGTGTTTTGTTCAGGATGCTCCAATGTCTTTTCTTTAGGAATTTGATGTCCTTTCTCGTCAATTTCTTTGGAGTGGGAATTTATTGACTGCTAAATGGAGCCTTGTTAGGTGGGAAACTGTGTGCAAACCTAAGAATGAGGGCATCCTTGACTTACATTCTGCTATTTTAAATGGGCAAGTTCTTGCTGCTAAGTTATATTGGCATTGATGTACTAGCCAGAATCAGCTTTGGGCTCGTATTCTCACCCTTAAGTATCTTCCAGGTGTTAATGAGTTTGATGTTCCTCTCTTTCCTTTGGTGGGAAGAAGTTCTATGATTTGGAATACTTTGAAACTTGGGGCTTAGTTGGTAAAGAATGGTCTCTTTTGGATGTGTCATTCGGGATCTCAAGCTCTTTTTTGGCTGGATTCTTGGGATGGTCACCCTTCTATCCTTTCTACTCATCCCCACCTTTAGGCCCTTTGTGATACCTTTACTGCTGTTGGCTAGAACAATGTTAACCATTATAAGATTGTCCATAATTGTGGGTTGGCAGTTCATTTTCGCTAGAAACATCCTTCTGAATGACCTCCAGGATGATCTGAGAAAGATAGGCAGGAGCTGGCTCAGATTTTGGAGTGTCAGGAGTGCACTACCTTGGTTGGGAATGATGTTCTGGGTTGGGTGAGCAGTGATTTGTCTGAAAAGTTTTCTGTTTCTATAAGATATGTTGAGCTGGTGCGACAAACTTTTGGGGGACATTCAGGTTCCTTGGTGGAAACAGGTTTGGTAAAAGTTCTTGTGGCCCAAGTGCAACCTTTTCATGTGATTGGTGATCCATAATCGGTGCCTTGGGATAATTTATGTAAGTGTGGCTTTTAGGGCCCTTCAATGTGTGTGTGTTGTGTCGTAACAATGAAGAAATTGTCGCTCATCTCTATTTCCAGTGCTCCTTCACTAGACATATATGACACTTTTGGTGGAATGTGTGGAATCAAGCTTGCTGACATGTTTTTTCTTTGGGTGAGTTCTTTGCTGAGTGGGGTAAGACCCCTGTCAAGACTTCTTTTCTTCATGTTGCCTGGACACTTGGCCCTTTTTTTATTAATTGGCATATTTGGTTGGAGAGGAATTGTTGGATGTTTCAAGATGCGTTGTTGGGGGCTCACCACTTGTAGTGGAAAATTCTCCATTCTTTGAGAGAAATTGTTTCGGATAAATGTGACTTATCGAAGGCTATGGACCTGGTGATGTTATTTGCTATAACTGTCTCCATGTTCCATGGTCAGCTCATGAGAAATAGATGCAGACACGGATGAGTCTTCTTGGGGAAATCCAGGTCCTACAGGTATTGGTGGAGTTGGTAGAGATAACTTGGGGATTGTTCAGTTTATGTTTTATGTTTATAAAGGTCATCATACTAATAATATGATGAATGCTATTGTTATTTTGTATGTTGTGGAGCGTGCTTGTGCTCTTGGATGGAGTAGACTCATTTGTGAATCTGATTCGCAGGTGGTGCATCTGTTGACGATAACATTTTGAGGATGTTAGTTGGCAGTTAGCTTGGGTTGTTAACTAGATTCTTAGTTTGTGTGCTTCTTTGGATTCTATTACTTTCATTCATATCCCCAGGGAGTGGAATGATGTAGCGGATTGTATGGCCAAACGAGCTTTTCATCACATGCAAAATTGGAATATTGTGGATAAGGGTCAATTACCTTTGGATTTGTCTTAACAATTAGACCACTTAGTGGATCTTGATAGGGCTATTTGATGCTCGTGCTTTGTATTTCTTAATTGAATAAATTTTAACCCCTCTTTAATTATTTCAATTTACAATACCAAAAAATATGGTTGCCCCAAATATGTGTGAAAACTTTGGCATAAAGAAAAAAATAACAAACTGGCTCCACTCGTATATGAAAACAGAAGGATGGAGCCACCAATAATCTATTATTAAAATCCTCCATCTTCAATTCAAGAGGGACATCAACATCGCCTTGGGTTGGATTGTCAATTCTCTATGCCATCAAAACTTGCCCAACCCTTGCTTGTCCCATCCCTACAGTAGAAATTAAAGGCGACAGAAGGAATGTTCCATAATTAAATTTTAATTTTAGCTACTATTGATATTTTCTATATTTGCCCGCCTTTGTGGATCAACTTGCCTATTAATCTTGGAGGAGATCTTTCTAGTATACATTAGTTGATGCATGAACAGCTTCAATCCACATAACTTAAGCTTTGGAGATTTTTTGTGCTATTAGTGAATAATGCATATGACCATCATTTATTATATAATTGACTATAAATGAATAGATTGAGGATGTATTCCTTAGTGCTCCTTTGTGAGTATCCCTTTAGATCCATATTTTTAACACATAAAAATGGTTTTAATAAAATATTTTCCTATAAAAAAATTCATAATTCTTTAGCACTAAATTAAAAAAAACAGACAAGAACAAATTAATGGAATCCTTAAAAAGTTCATTACATAAGATCTGAGTGAAGATTTCTCTGTAAATATCGGAATGGTCTTTTGGCCTTTTCTTCAGACACAAGCAGAAACACAAATAAAGAAATAGAGAGAACCAAACTATTTTGGAATTTGAGGCCGAAGTAGTAAATGTGGAAAGTGAGGAGAGCTTAAGATCCTGCAGGTAAGTTTCTAAATAATTATATTCATAATATTTTTTCTTCATATAATAAGCCTCCAATGATAAAACAACACAATGAATTACATAAGCAAGAGATGACATGAAGAAAATTTAGATCAGATTTCTACAATTGCCAAAGAATTATAGTAACTCCATGTGGTGGTTCTTGGCCTGTCTGGAAAAAACCAGTTCAATGGAAAACAATCCGAACAATGGGCAGCCTCCTCCCAAAATATGAATTTTGGAGAGCCATCTGTCTTTCCTGTCACACACACTCTTTCATGAAACATTGTGCCACCAAGCCAGTTTAGATGTGGAGGAATTTGCCCTGCCTCTATCCACATCTTCCTTAAGCACTCAAATTTCATCACTCTGTCCTCACCAAAGGGATATATATGCTCAAAATCGGCTACAAAAAATGATGGGGAATATCTCATCAACTCAGAACTCTCCACCACTTCCCATTGTTGAGCCACTGGATTGAATCGATAGGTGAAGAAATTAAACGTCCCAAACATGTCCAACACATAAAACATCCCATCAATATAATAACCCCTCGCAAACTCTCTGGAGCCTGGCATCTCAGGAAGAAGCTCCCATTTGTCTTCGGCCATATTATAAACTGCTGCTTCTTGTGTGTCTTCTCCTTCTTCATCATATTCTCCAGCAATGTAAACCAGTCCTTCAGGCGATGCACAACATGCATGTTGGTATCTGAGGAAATCAAGAACACAAAATTACTGCAAACAGCAAATAAAACTTCTACATTTATTCAAACCAGATTACAAACCCTTTTTGATCATATAGATCAGAGATAATAATTGCATTACAAAAATACTAAAAAGAGTGATAAAAGCTATAACAATCTCATGTAGAATAAATTGTTTAATTAATTTTTAGGTCCATACAAGACTAAACAAAATTGCATGCATGTGAGAAGAATGAATTTGCAATGTTAGCAGTACCCAGATATATGGAGAGGAATTTCTGCTCCTTTTTCCCATCTGGAAGATATAAAATCAAAAATCATAATAGTCCTCGTTGGCTCATCTTCATATTTCAGACCTATCACCACCGAAAATTATGAGGCATAGAAGGGCTTCTAGCTACTGCGTTGTGAAGTGGATCGTAGATTGTTATTCTGTTAGACTCATCAGATTGATCCAGAAATCATACAATTTTGTAAGATAATCCAGAACTGATTCTTTCTTTGTGGAGATCTCCACGATCTACAATTGCCTTCCACATTTTACATACAGACCTGAGATCATTATGAAATATGCAAGGGACTCTCAAAAACTTTTCTGATTATATCTTCTGGTAACAATTGGAAGCGATCCATGTAATTTCAAATTCGATTTCAAAACACGCCGAACAAACCTGTTCAGAATAAGACGCAAACCCTACAAACCTTTCTTAATTGTTTTCTTGTACTGTATAAACCTTAATTCGACTCTATTTATAACCTCCTATTAACGAAGATATTCTAAAAATCTAAAGACGGAGGCATAAATTTTTTATTTAACATGTAGTTAAGAGTGTTTACTAGAGTTCATATTTTGTGATTAACACGCGTGTTGTTTATTCTGAAGGATACTATTTGAATGGAGCTCATTCATCCACGCTTTATGCATGTAAGCAGTTTGCTAGAGGTTATAATTGTAAAATATTTTCCCCGTCAATGTACTCCCACCTGACTACGCCTGCGATGAAGAAAATCGGATTTCATATTTTATCAAATCGCCTCTCCCCACCGCCGAAGTTAAACCGCTCTGCCCAAACTGTATAAAACACTTTGGAATAAAAAGATTTTCTGATCAATGAAAGTCATTTGAGATTTATCCGTTCCTTTGCGAATCAAGAAAATAGGGAAAGTTCTCATGGCCAGATATATTTCCAAGGTTGATTCCAAGGCTCTCTCTAGACTTTTAGGGTTTGGTAATATAGTCAGGTAAGCTTCAAATTTCCTTCATCTCCCATCTTCTTAATTTCTGGTGTAAAATGAAAGGTTTTTAATTTAGTTTGGTTTATCTGTGATTTGCAGTAGAGAATAGAGCACCATAGCGGGCAAAATGGAGTTAAGGCGGAGGCAAAAGACGCGGAGGAGAAGAGTAGACAAAGAAGTTGGATGCTTCACCCCATTACTGGCTACTATTTACCTCAAGTAAAGGTAAATTGAAATTCAATATATTACATAATCTTTCTAAACCACTTCAGCAGGCCCTTGGATTTTCTAGCTTAGACGCCCGTATTTTTTCTTTCTTTCTTTTTTCATTTACAAGGATGATCAAAGTTTTTTCCAAAAAATAATAGACAGGGTCTACGCAAGACTCTAAGCCGAGCCCGAAATTTGCTGACATTCTTAGCGGGCTCCCGTCAAAATGGTCCCGATCAAACCATTTTTTTTGCATTTCCCGCTTTCAATTTTATTTCTTTCGGAATACAAATCTTGTTCAGTTTTTATTTTCATTGTTTATCTCAATCCCTCCATTCTCTGCACAGTTTTAAAATTTTCTCAACGGATCCGATTTTTCGATTTTAAATCTAAAGCTTCTTTGGAACATTAAAAAAAATTCAATAAATTTTGTGGGCAAGGCGAAAAGGCGTGAAATGTCAGAAGGGTCCCGAAAATTCTGTATCATAATCGAATTGTCTGAGGAGATATCAGGTATGCGGATTTTAGGTATTTGGATTTTTAAATGCAATTCTATGGTTTGTTGTTAATTTTTTAAATTTTTTTATATTTAAAAATACTGGGTTGGATTTTTAATACTGCAATTTGGTTCGGGTAGTTTGTATGTTACTGTAAAAGCCCTAGTGATTTTGGGTTGCTTTAGTATCATCTGTGAAATTGATGCAACCATTCCTTGACTGCAGTTGACCTGCTGACATTTAGGAGTGTAACTCCTGTTTATTTGTAATCTCCGTAGGAGTTTATTTAGGAGGCGATTTCTCTGTTTTGGACTGCTGTTAGTTTGCAGTCTTCGTAGGAGGTAATAGGGTTTATTTTTCTGTGATTACTTGGTTTTGAACTGCTGTTAGTTGGCAGACTTCATAGAAGTTGATAGGGGGTTTTAGATGAGTAAAGAGCAGAGGTGTTCACGTAGAACGGGGTGAGTTTTTCTCGGGATGTAATGATTCGTAGAAAATAATGGAAACAGAGATAAATATTTGCAGATTTTCTTTTGTCTTGGTTCTATTATGTTTTTCCCTCTGTATTGCAGAGGACTAGTTTTTTTTGAATTGCAGGGTCAGAGGATCGTCTGCATCAGAAATTAAGCTGCAGTACGAGCTTAGTAATTAGAGCTTTTCGAGTAGCTGGAGTCTGTTTGTGTCTCTTGGAGGTCCTGATAACTAAGTAATTACATACGCTGATGATTTTTAGTTCAGTAACTTAGATTTACAAAGTATTTTGAAGTTGGAAATTCAGTGGGCAGTTGATGGCTTGAGCCTGAAACATTGCAAAGAACTGGAGGAGTTGAACTCGAAGACTATGTTTTAATGCTTACTGTTTAGTTGCTAATCTTTTGAAGTTAAGTGGAGTAATCAGGTTCGCAGGTCTGATATTTAAATTTTCTTTTGACCAGTTTGTTGAGGATGATGGTGTAAATACTTTTGTGGTGTGGTGTGGTATTGAAATTTATGAGGTGTATAAGGCTGTTTAATAACTTAATCTGCTGGTTTATAGTGCATACTTTTACAATTCACAAGGAATTGAATTGTTTAATTTTGGGAATTAATGGGGAACTCAATGAGTTATAACTAAAATTTTGCTTTTATTTCTGAAAAATGTTATGTATGGTCTGGATGCTTTTTATTCAGCTGGCGGTTTTTTAAGATGAGGCAAATTTTGTGTAGAGAAATCAGGTATTTTGAATATTTTCTTTTATTTTCTTTTGAAATTTCTTTTATTTAGTTCAATTTTTTTATATGGGATTTGCACACTAGTGCAGCAATCAATTGGGTCAATAGAACCATTTTGTTGTTATTGTTAAAAAGTAGCCATCAATTTTTAGGAGAAACCTTTAAGGCTGTTGGATAACTTATCTAGGAACCTATCTTGTTTTACCATTATCTTGCCATTCTGCACTTCCACTTGACACCTATCACTCCCGAGATAAGATGCTGCCTATTACAATTTTGTTTCCAAGTAGTTACAAAGAAATTCTACACTTCTTAATTTGTACGCAATCTTATATAAATTGCTATCAGCGTAACCATTGCACCTTGTTGGTGCAAGTGCTAGTATTGTTCAAACTTTTCCTTTGTTCATCCCTACCACTCGTGCAAAAATGAAAAATGGGAGATGATGGCAGAGGCCCCTGGATATGGAGTCTGCAGTGGCAAGGGCCAATTTGAAAAAGGTACCAGTTCTAGTGCCCATTTATGGTCATTACTATATCCCATCTTGTCCCAATCTTGCAGATAATGCAAGAAATGTGCTCCGATATTTGGAGACACCTGCTGATCTTGCTTGCATTGTTGTTGTCTCACGGTTTTGGAGGCACCTTGGAGGATAAACTTTAAACTTTCAGATTCCCAAAGTCAGTTATGCTTCAACGAGATCAGCTTCAGTGGAAGAAAATATTTTTTTAAAAAATACGTATTTCAAGAACTGTCCATGCACTAGCAATTCTTGTGCTTCTCTCGACATGTTCTACAAAAAGTATGAATCTTCTCCACCTTTTCCTACGACTACATATGGTCCAATCCATAATGCCTCAAATTTCCCATGTTTGCCCCTATATTGATTCCTTACATTCCACATGAGGACTAATTCACCCTCCTATAACTTTCTATTTTGGGACCTTTATCATGTAAGTATTTAACTTGTTGCTACATTTTAGTATTTTTTTTGCGCTTCTCTTATGATCTCATCCAATCCTGCAAGTTGGTCCAGCCTTTCTTCCATGGGTTCTGGTATTTCTATGTTTTCATTTATTTTGAATTTGCGAACTGGCAACAAATTGTCTAATGGTAGTCTTTCTTGAATTCCATATACCAATTCAAATGGGGACTTCCGAGTAGATTTTTAATAGTAATTCAGGCTGCCAATAGTGCTAAATTTAGTTTTGAATCCCAAGCCCTCTTAGTATTATCTATTATCCTCCTTATAATTTTTAAAATGTTCTTATTGCTAGATTCTACCTGCCCATTTCCTTGGGGATGATATGGTGAAGCATAGGAGACCATGATACCATAACCTTCACAAAACTTTTTAAACTCGTCAGATCTAAAACACATACCATTGTCAGTGATCAATTTGAAAGGTACTCCAAGCTTAGTCATAATATTCTCCATCAAGAATTTTATCACTACTTTACTAGTAGCCTATTTTGTGGGAATTGCCTCTACCCATTTAGTAAAGCAGTCTATTGCTACTAGGATACATCAGTGTCTTCCACTTGATCTATCTACTATCTCTCTTATAAAACCAAACCCCCATTGATGAAAGGGTGCTTCTACCTGCATATGCCTCAATGGAAAAGCTCCTTGGTATTTAAGTTTCCCTGAAAACTTCTGGCAAGCTTCACATTTTATTACAAATTTGAATGTGACATTGAGCACGCGTATCCAACTCTTAGTCTATTATGGGTTGTAGTATTTGCAGAGAAATTTCCTCCACACACTACTGCATGCATCTCTTCCAATACTCTTTTTTCTTAACCTTCATCCAAACATAGTAATAGCATTCCATCCTTATTCTTCCAATACAAATCACCATTCATCAATAGATACTTGGATGCTTGAATTTTGAGGGTCCTTTTTTAGTTTCCATTCCAATCCTTCGAGAAAATCAATTGTTTTAATTAATAGATTATCTTACTATACCATGTTGTTCTTTCAATACTACAAATTGTCTTGTCACTTTCAACACCATTCACTTGGACAACCTCTAGGTTTGATTCAATCATTAACTTTTCCAATCCTTGTCCTCTGATGAGTTTGGTGATTTGGATGTCTATGTTGAATTCCTGATTTATCCATCTGCATCTTCTACTTGTCATTTTTGTTTGTCTAAATATATCTTTTACTGCCACATTTGAACATATGCTACAATTTATTCTCCCACCAAATATGGTCTAAATTTTTTACAACTTTGACTAAGGCATAAGCCTATTTCTCATTGATATCATAATCTTAGTTCAACCACTTGGAGTGATTTACTAAAGAAGGCTATGTGTTGTTCATGTCCTTAATTTTTTGTAGCATAAGTGTAACAATTGTGTGAAATAACGCAAAAGAGAATCTGAAACGGTTTTGTAAAAATGGTAATTTTAACACGTGTTTTTTTATAACTATTTTAATTGCTATGAAAGAATCCAAATCCTCAGCTATCCAATCCAACTTGGCTCCCTTTTTCAACATTTTGGATATTAGCTTAACTATACCTGCAAAATTACAGATGAACCTTCTGACAAAATTGATTTTTCTAAAGAAAGATTGGATTCCCTTTATTGTTTTAGGTATGGGGATTTTTTCAATGGCTACCACCCTATATGGATCAATCCTTACCCCTTCTTTAGAAACTATCTGACCCAATAATTTCCCTTTAGTGGCGGCGAATTGACACTTCATAGGATTTCAAGAAATTCCATGCTCAAGTGCTTTTAAGAAGATTCTTTCTAGGTGAGAAAAATGATTTTCTACATTCTTATATTGTGTTATAAGATCATCTTGATAAACTACCATAGTGACATCTATCATCATTGTGAAAGCCACATCCATAGCTTGTTGAAAAGTTGTTCCAACATTTTTCAACCCAAATGGCATCCTAACATAAACAATTGAAAAGGTGTTCCAACATTTTTCAGCCCAAATGACATCCTAACATAAACAAATGTTCCCCAAGGCGTGGTAAATGTTATCTTATATTATTCTAATTCTTTGACATTGACCTAATTGTACCTCAAGAAACCATCCATCATGGATAAGAGTTCACATCCATTAACTTTTTGTAGTAAAGCATCCACATTGGGCAACATATGCATTTAAGGTTGGATATTTTGAGCTTGGGAAATAAATCAAATATTTGTAAAATGTTATTTATTATCTAGATAATGAAGAAATCATTATAATAGAAATATCCAATTAACAAGCTTCTTCAAGGCAACTTGGGTATATTGTGGACACATTTAACAATAATTATAGTTTGCGTTGTGAATATATATTTTTTCTCTTGGTTTAGCATGATTTTTTTGGAAGGCACATTCATAATTTTGCATAAACTACATAAACTACAATTATTTCAGCATTAAATAATTTGTCACGTCCTTTGACTGCACAATAAATGAGCTATATAGTGACAAATTAGTTGTTGTAGATTTGTCCACATCAACATGTCACATTTCTTTGTGATGCCTATTTTAACCTGTCATGAATTGGTTCATTACTTGATTTATCAATGGTACTATACATGATGATGTGATTATGTATTTTGTTTGGGAGATTATACCAATACTTACTTCATATTTAATGTTGATGCTAGCATAAATAATATCTTGTCATTTAATTTTAACCAAAACCCATCTTAGAAAAATAGCTTAGCTTATAATAATTAATTTACTATTAAATTTTAACTAATTTAAAATGTTCCCATTTGGGTCCGGCTTCCCTACCCCCCCCCCCCCCTTCATCTTTGGGTGGATTCTCTGTTAGAGGCTGTGGGTGAGGCTCTTGGGGACTTTCTGATGGTTGATGAGGACTCTTCTGATATTCTTCATTCAACTTATGCCCGGATTTTGGTGGACCTGGACATTTCCAAGGGTCTTCCGGAAAAGATTATGCTGCAACACTCTAAAGGTGCTTGGATCCAATCCTTGGATTATGAAGGGCTCCCCTTCAGGTGCAGGAGATGTTTTAAAACTGGCCATTTGGCTGATCAGTGTGGCTTGGAGAATATTAAAAAAAAGTCTGCCTCTTGGTGGAAGGGGGCCTCTTCTCAACATTACACTGTTGGGAAGACTTCGTCTGTCCGAAGCTTTTCTCAGGTGGTTTCTTTTGCTCTAGAGGTTGCTGAGGCCAATGTTGTGTCTAGTGAGGTCTCTTCCCCGGGTGATGCCTCTCCTCCGTCTGCTTCTGCTGCCTCTGTCCCTGCGGTGACTCTTTGTACCGAGACTTGTGTTCGGGTTTCTGATGGATTTGGGAGTTTTGGTCCCCAGTCTAATCTCTTGGTAGGGTTTGGCCAATGAGGTGGATGTTGAGTGGACTACTGTGAAAGGGAAAAAAATCTAAACATTTGCCCACGTTTGATATGGCCCTTCGATTCCAAAAGGGGAAGAAATGACCCTTCTTGTGGCTTCGTGTGTTAGCTGCTAGTCCTTTGCTAGATGCATTTGGGCTGCTGGACTTCCATGTCTTATTTTTTCTTGCAGTATTTCATTTTGTTGAGTTTCCTGTTCTCTTTATCTGTGGCCCTGGCTATGGCTTGTCTCGGTCTTTGTTCCCATTATTTTTCTGGTAGGACTTATTGTTATATCTTTATATTTGTATCGGGTTTCAGGCACCCTTTAAAACCCGTTTTACTTAATCAAAAACTAATTTAAAATGTTATGTAGTCATGAGTACTTTCCTTTGTAATATTCTAATATGAGTACCTGCCTTTGTAATATTCTAATCAGTAGATGAGTTATGATATACTAATTAAGGAGTAGACCAAATGATAGCTTGAGATCAACAAACTCATTTAAACCATATGATTCACAATTTTATTGGGTCAATAAAGATTGTAGTTGTTAGGGTTAAAAATTACACTCCAATTCATACCAAAAACAACTATGATTAGTATAGTCTAAGTTTAGTTTGTTAAAAAAAAACATTTGTCAAATATAAGTGATTAAATATTTTTTTAGAAAAGTGTCTTTGTAAATTTTTTTGGATGATTTTAAGTTTGATATTAAGACCCTCATGTTTATGGTTTATTCAATGAATTTTGAATCTTGCAACTAGTGGTAGCATTAACATCACTCTCCCCAAATGATTTTTCTATCATGAATAGGATTACCTTGCTTAATTCAAATTATTTTTGTCACGATATAAATGATGTGGGTGTGATGGAATTGATGATGAATGTATCTTCTTGACTTTATCAAAGTAAAGAGGTCCTTACCAATTGTATT
Organism: Thuja plicata; assembly: GCA_018584345.1. Taxonomy (NCBI): domain Eukaryota; kingdom Viridiplantae; phylum Streptophyta; class Pinopsida; order Cupressales; family Cupressaceae; genus Thuja; species Thuja plicata. The sequence goes on along the minus strand of MU228147.1, from coordinate 2,062,876 downwards.
CATCTACTTTATGGTATATTGTGGATGTCTTGTGGAAAGATCATTAGATACCTACTTTCAAGTTATTTTGTGAGAATCTTACTACGGAGCATGCCAAGTTGAATCTCATGCATGCACTTCCTAGTTCCAAGAGTCAAGCATTGATGGCTCAATCTTGGTAATGGAAAGAATGAGAAGAAGCCTAAGAAAAAATCTCCCTCAAGTAGTGGGTCTCCCTCCAAACTCAAGTAGAATACTCAAAGGTCCACTCTCCCTCCTACTAATTCTTCTAACTTGTGAATCTTCATGTCTAAGAAGAAGAGAGGAGATAATTGTTCATTTTGTGGAAACAAGTGCATTCTTTATTTAGGTTCTTCACACCACATTATCTCTTTAATTCTATTTATAAAAATGGTACTTCTCAAATTGTAGTGGGATACTCTTTACAAATTTAATTTTAGGGACAAACTATGTTAATATGCAAGATGTTGCCTTGAGGATTTTATTCTCGTTCTCAATTTCAATTAATCTTCTTTCCATATATCAAACTTTTTATTTTTTGGATGGAAAAATAATCGAGTTTACTCCACATGATGTTACTATTGAATAGTTACGAGATCTTAAAAAGGTTGTTAGTATAGTGACAACATATCATGAGGATTGTTTGTATAAGATTGATGGATTTGAATCTTTATTAGATTCATCACTCATTGCTTATGTAGTTTCAATGAGAAAGATTTGGCATACATAGTTTTGGAACTTAAACTATAAATATCTTCAATAGACGAGCACACAATACTTTATGATTAGTCTTTTGAGGGTTTCTTGCATAAAGGGAGTTTTTCAAGGTTTTATTTTTGGTGAACATTGCCAAAATCCCTTTGCTAAAGGTAAGGCCATATGTGCTACAACACCCCTAATGTTGGTTCAAGGTGATCTTATGTCATTCTCAGTTAATTGATTTTCAGGGGGCAAGTATATGCACACTTTCACTGATGACTTCTCATGATACACACGAGTGTACTTTTTAAAGTACAAGAGAGAGGTTCTTAGCACTTTCAAGACCTTCAAAGCATTTTTTTTAAAAAATGGTCAAGTATGTGCGGCAAATATGCATAGATAGCGTGAGTATTATGTAAATCAAGCATTTCACGATTTTTATAGTTAGCATGTATTCTTCATTAGCATACAATTCCTTACACACGTCAACAAAATGGTGTGATAAAGAGGAAAAATAGGACTTTATAGGAGATGGTGAATTGTATGATTTAGTCTAGGTCGATGACTCCAATCTTTTAGGATAAAGTTATCAATTATGTCAACTAAATGTGTGCTTGTATGCCTCACAAGGCAATATGGAATGGAGTATTCTTGGTCCCATATTAGGCCTAATGTATCCTTCTTTTGATAATTTGGTAGTAAGTCTTGGGAATTCATTCTAGATGGCCAACAAAAAACAATATAAAAAGAAGAGTTGGCAATTTTTATTGTCTATTGTGAGGATATGAAAGCTTATAGATTGTTTGATCTTGACATATGTGAAGTTTACTACCATTGTGGTGTTAAATATGACGAGTTCTTCACATAGATGGATACTCCATCAACTGCTCCTTCATTGCTACCTACTTGAGCACCTTCATCACTTGAGGATGTAGTACTTCTTGACAATGATATAAATGATGGTTCCAATCCACTTCCTCAAATCCTAAGAAATTTGCCACGATGATCTTAAACTATTCTTAAGGATGTCAATCCTCTTATTGGTGATTACATAGATAATCATTGTACTCGTTCATAGACTTCACATATCAGCCTTTTGAGTCATGTTGTTTCAACTAATCTCTACATTTTTTAATCCGTTACGTATTTTGAGTGAGAGAGTGTTATTATTGAGGATTCCTCTTTGATGATGAAACATTTTTGGGATCTTGTACCTCTTCCTAAGAGAAGAGCATTAATTTTTGGTGTAAGTGGGTGTAACATACCAAATATGTATCAAATGATTCTATTCACAAATGCCAGGTTCATAATGTTGCAAAAGGATTTTATAGGTTGAGGGAGTTGACTTCTTAAGAACTTTGAGCCCAGTTCCAAGATGGATTCCATTCATCTTGTACTCTCTTTAGCTACATCTCAAGGGTATCTCAAGGATGGGTTCTTTCTTGTATGGGGACTTGTATGGAATCACTATACCAGAATGGATTTAAATATGCTGATAGGAAATGTATGTGACTTATGCAAAAATTTGACGACTTACATTGATGTCGATATATTGATCAACTACTAAATTTGCTATTAAAATATATGCCAAGTATGTTGTCAAATAAAATTCTGAGACAATCCATGGTAATTAGCAGGTAGGCTTTTTCATTGGGGGCACATCCCACCGGCTTTATCTCACGCACCCAGCAGCTAGGTGTTTTTCTAAACCGGGATATTTTGCGTTGTCGGTAACTACTCATTTATCGTTAGAGAAGAAAAAAGCGTTGGAGAGAGAGAATAATGTGCAGCGAAGAAGAAATCTTGCAGGAACGTAGGCTCAAATGCAAGACAATCTTGATGATTTGCATACACTGGCAGCAACTCTACTAATTTGCTGCCTCATGGGTTGTTCTCTCTAATTGTCACATCCCTCGTTCCAGAAACATCTGCTATCATTGATAAGGATGATACGTGGAGAGAATGGAAGCTTTTAGAAGCTATTTCAAATTTCCATTGCCCACATTAATAACAAATCTGGAAACTTCTTGCAAATCTACTGACAAATCTAGAGGATCTGATTTCTTCTGCCCCTTTTGTTGACTTTTGAGGAGTCAGTGATAAAAAATTTTTGGCCCTTTATAAAGAGAGGCAGTCGTAATCAATAAGGGAAGACAAAAAAGAACAAGAAAAAGGGGGGCGTAGAGAGGAAAGAGGGGAAAAGAGGAGGCAACGCATGAGAGAGGATAGGACAGCGCTTGAGGAAGAGAAAGAAAGCGCAGGAAAGTGAAAATCTCAGGTTTTAATCTTAAAAATTTTATACGCCCATTCTTGCAAAACTTCTATTTGAATGATTAAATAGATCTGGAGCTAATAAAGATGAAGGAAGTTTTATTAAACCTGTCAGATTTATGAAATTTTAGTGCCTCGAATGTATTCTTCTTGTGATATGGCAGCCTTGCTGATTTCTTTTTAATTGTTTCATGAACTCTGAATTTTGGAAAATGCAAGGAATTCTTTGTTGTGCTGGTAAATTTTCTTCCTTACTGCAAGATTTTTGGCTGAAGTTGGTCTATATTTTCATAGGGTTAGAGCCATGGTAATTTTAGCTGGATTACCAAAGTTAACCGTAATCACTGTGATTTTATAGTAAAATTTCTTTAATTTAAAAAATCCATAGAATGGAAATCTAGAGACAATTGTATTTTATTTGTACACCTGTAGAAATTGCACCACGAATTTCCTTTAGTAAACTATTTTGCCAAGATTAGATTTTTTTCTGGTATTTCAAATATCTCCAAACCACTATAATAAACAGTTTTCTATTAAAAACATATTTCTTAAAATAGATAATAAGATGAAACTGTGTTCTTTTCCTAAAAAGAAGCTTTGTTGAAATCAGTTTAAAGACTATTGTTTTCAGTTTCTCCTAAAATAGGATTTACGTTCATATTGAAAAGAACATTATATATGTGTGTAAAATGCATTGTAGTTTGGAATGTCATCCAAAATAAGAATTTGTTATACCTTCGTTTAATTTGTAAAGAAGAGCTTCGAGAATAAGATTAGATCTCAAGTTACTTTCGATGATTATGTGTCTTCTATGAAATTAAGTGAATATGAGAGTGTCCAATTTGGAATTATTTTCTTATATCTAGTGTTACCAAGATATAGATTACTTACTGAACTAGAACAAAAATTCAAACTTCACTAATGTTATATATACATTAATAAATATTTCCCTTATCACTTGATAAATAGTCAGAAATGGGTATGCCATTGTACGGTCTAGAGTTGATATGAGTAAGTTTTCATCATGTTTATATATGTACTGAATTACATGTTTATTGTGTGCAATTATGAATTTCAGTGCATATTAAAATTAGTAAGGAAAGGGTGTAGTATGTGGAATACCAGGAAAGGGTTAGTATATTTTGTTCACTACCTGCTAATAGAAATCTGACACTTAATTGCTTTGGCCAAAGCTATGGAAACACATGTTTTCTTAAATGTGTTGGTTATTTATGTTTCATCTTCCTGTAATCTGTGATTAATTTTACTTAGACATATGTGGAAAGTAGTTAGTTTCACAGACACACCAGATTCTTTTCAATTCATCAGTGCCGAAAGATAGACTTCTTGGGCAGGGTCAGTGCGCTCTTCATTTCAGAATGAGCCCCGGGGGAGCTAACCACTCCGTGGTTGGGTGGATTAAACCCCTGAACCACACTCATGTCTCAAAATTTGCAGATGAACAAGTGTCTGATGGCTTAGGAGACCGGAGCATGCAAATGGATAATTGTCCGATGACATATTGGATATTGTTTAATTCGACCTTTTGGTCTTGAACTTGATGTATTTATATATATTTTTTCATTTATTATGTAAGGTGCTCAATAAGTTAGTCGACATCCTAAAATTGAACATTGTAATTCTACTGAACATAAAAATGTTATAGTTTTTGACAGAATGGTCGATTACTTTTGGATATATTATCTTTGTGTTTATGATCAACATACTTATATGTAACTTAGAAATTATGTGTATTTAATTTCTATATCTTGAATTTTTATGTTGACCAGTCCATAGCGATTGACCATCTATGACTATTTAAGAAATTTTTGTCTTTTTATGCTTATGTGGCGTTTGTGGATTTCTCAGTCTTTACACTAATCGTCTGAAACCCCATGAAATCTTACCCAAAACTAAAACATGGCCTCTACCCTGTTTTCTCCTCCACCATTGTTGATGTCGAGGCCAGTCCAAAAGATCCAGAACCAATTCATCTCGTGTCTGTGCAGAGACAATTTTCCTAAAATTCCATCGCATCACATCCAGGGCGCCATTGTAGGGAACGTAGAACAAATTTGCAGCATCTGAATTTGAAACCAGGCAGGGGTAGTTCATAACAAAACAATGTACCTTCCAAGCAACAATGCCAAGAAACTACAGTGTCAGTCGTTGAAGCGCAGGGACAAGCGAGAGGCAACGGCGGGGTTTGTCAGACTGTGAGGTTTTGTTTTCGTTATTCTTTCAGTTGTGATTGTTTTTCCTTCGCAGCAGTCGTGGTCACCGGCAGAGACGATTCGATATTTTCACTTTGATTTCCAGCGGGAGGGAAGAGGCATTGCAATTGTTTCACTAAATTAAACCAAGTGGTGTTGAAGCCGATCAATTCACCTTTGTCAGCATTCTGCCAGCATGTGCAAAAAGGGCTGCTTATGTACAGGTTATAATCTTCCATCAAAGCATAATGGAAAGGCGATTGCTGTCTAATGTTGTGATTGCAAGTGCCCTGATAGACATGCACACAAATTGTGGAAGCTTGCAGAAAGCATGGGAACTGTTTGACAAAGTACTGATTATTGTTTCAGGTTTCTTTTCATCGAAATTGTGTGATTGATTTGTTCGCCTAAGTTTCTAACAATTTAAGAATTCAAGCTTTTAAATTTCTGCAACAAATTCTATAGGGATTGGGCTTAGTTTTACTGCATCGAAACTTTTAATCTAAGCAAATGCAATTGGCAGGTGTAAAGTCGGATTTGGAAGCATCCATTAAAGCATAATGAAGGTGGATTTCTGTCAAATATTATGGTTGGAAATGTTCTGGTAGATATATATCCAAAATGCGGAATCACAAACAATGCAGGTGAACTATTTGACAGAATGCCTGAAAGAGATGCACAAATGTGAAATCATAGACAACGCACCTGAATTGTTTGATAGAATGCCTCAAAGTGATGTCATGTCAAGGAGTGGAATGAAATGTTTGCAGAATGTGCACAAAATGGATTTTGCAAGAAATCTCTCCAAATCTTTGAATTAATGAAGCATTCTGGAACACAACCTGGCATTGTAAGCTTTGTTTGTGTGTGGACGAGGGCTGTAAATGCTTCAATCACATGAGTAACCCTTATTGCATTACATGTATAATTAATCCACCTGTGTTGGATATCTTTAGTACACCGTAAACCTTATTATTAAGATGCCAGTTAAACCTGTAGAAGTGGTGTTTTGGTGCATGTAGATCATATATGAATATAGCCTGAGTATTTACAACACTACATTTTAAGTTGGATTTCAAAACTGGTGCAAGCCTGCAACTTATGTTGTAACTCCAAAACATCTATGCAGAAGTGGTCAGGTGTGTGATGTTGACTGTGATAAATTTTGGTAATGTATTTGAAGTTTTGTCAGATAAAGACCAGGAGAAACGAAGGATTCTAATGCAAACTCTAAAGCTCTACATAGAAGAGAGGAGTGTAGTTTTTAGGTATATATTTGACGCAATTATATTTTTTCCATATCAAGTTTGATAACATTGATGGAACACAGAACAACGGCCAACATCCCAGGCCTGATCTGTGTCACTAGACGGTGTACAATTTTCAGTGTTGGAGGAAATCTTAATCACACATGCTCAGCAAATTTACCTGGAACGAATTCTTTTATCTGCCATTCTGGAGAAAACAGAGCATCCTCTGTTAAAAAAAACATAGAGCACTCTTCTAATTGTTTAATTGTTGTTATTATTTATCCTCTAATCTTCTATCTCAGAATTTACAATCATGATGTCCTTTTCTGGATGGTGTTAATAAGCCCTTCTTCAATGCAGCAATTTTAAGGAATGCAAGTACTCAGACTTGGGAAGAATTGGAGAGAATTGGAGAGCTTATACATATGCATAGATAGAGTTTGGGCATCTTGCCAAATTAAAACATTTGGAGTTGGAAAGATTTAAATAATTCACAAAATTGCCATGCACAGTAAACCCCTAATTTACTCTGCATTGACCTGTCAAAGGAGAAAGAATGAGTAAATTCAGTGTTGGTCATGTTTTCCATGTATTTCCTCCCTTAGGCACTGGAGGAATCTCAGAAAATCTGCATGGTCTAGAAAATCTGAGTCTCTAATAGGGGAAAGGGACCAGTAGTGGCTATAGCTAACTTCGTGCACTCAATTGAGGTATCAAACGATGTCGATTTTGGTCAAAAAATTTTGGGTTTTTTTGTATGCGCCTTAACTGCTTAAAGCTAAGGTTTGGGCTTCTCAACAATAACGGTCCACTCCACAAAAGCTGTTATGTGCACATACGTCTAAAAGTGGTCAAAAAAAGGTGTCGACCAATACTAGACACGTTCATCCCCAATAGTAGTTCATCAAATGACCCATAAAAATTAAATTGACCCCCAATATGAAATATAAAAAATGCCTAATTTAAAGTGTTTAAGTTGTTTAGTGGGTTCACGCATTTATTTTTTATGTTAGGAACGTGGGGGCATAAAATTCCCATTTCACCGCATGTGGTTCATTTTGGGGCACGTGGTTGTTCGCACCGGTGCCCTAAAACACCACTTTATCGCCCATAATTCATCATTTTTCATTCCTCCCGCCAACATTTTTGGTCTGCACCGCTCTGCAACCACCGCCATCGACTTTGCAGGTAACGTCTTCGGCTTCAATCATGCTTCCTTTCTTGTATGCACCACTTCACTGCCTTGTGTTTCATTAAAATGTTAAAATCCTAACGAGGGTCTCTATTTTTTCTGTTGATTGATTATCCGTGTGACTAAAGGGTTACATTACAATGATTAAATCTGCTTCTGCGTTAGACCATCATACTTAATGTGGTGAATTATTATCCGTATCCACATTTGTTTTCGTTATAATGATGAAGTCTTCTTCTGCATTCCTGCATTTTGCATAGGGTTACATTAAAATGATGAAATCTGCATCTGTGGTTTGTTTTGTCATCATTGCTTCAAATGCCCACCTTTCTATTAAAATGTTTTACTATTTCATATATATCGTAGAGGGTTTCATTTTTGTTGTGAATGATTATTCGTATCCATATACTCTTCCATTAAAATGATGAACTCTGCTTCTGCATTCCTCCAATTTGCATAGGGT
>MU228147.1:1970097-2036372 GCA_018584345.1 Thuja plicata | reverse complement strand
GAGACAGTTTTACAAGAAAACTTATCACTTCAAAGGTGTTATGGAATGTACATGCAACCTAAAACAAATTTAGAGATATTTCAAAAGGGTAATACTTCTCAGATGACAGACCAATTGACTAAGGCCTTAATCAACAGAATTTAACCATGCAAAATGAGAAAACCAATTAAAAATATAGAATATGAATCAAATAAGGAAGCATGCACATCAAACTATAACTTTGAAGAAGTTCAATTGGTTTATCTGAGGGACTAATTGTAAAATGATAATGAAACTATTACACGTGAAAGAAAAAAGACTTATCTTTATTAATTTTGAATAAATAATACATCCAGGTCCATGTTATACTTGTTGATTAAAAACTATCCAAATATGTAAAATTATATTATATTGTATTCCCTCTTTACATTTTACATGATGTATATATGTGTTTGAGTGGCTTTCACACCTTTTTAGGGTGAAAAGACAACTCTTATTACAAATTAATTTGAAAAAACAATAATCTAACTAAAAAATAACTACCTAACTTTCGGATTTGGCTTTGGTCGAGAATCCAAAACACCTCGTGAAAAGCTAATATTTATGCTGGAGATAGGAAATTTCATTTCCCGAACTAGGTCATTTTTAGATTTTTAAAATTCGACCATCTTTATCCTCTATCGAAATCATCTTTGTAGAAGGTCTAAATTCCAGCATTTTCTGAAGGCTTCAATTAGTTAGTTCTATTTATTTGTGTCATAAAGCTTCCTTCCTTTGATCTTTTTTTATGGAGAAACATACTTCTTGATAATGGATTGGGACTTCTAAATTATCAAAATTTAGGGTACCACCAAGGCTAACTTTATAGATCTACTTTTTTCAACATTAATTGAGAAGGATAGGCTAACTTTATAGATCCACTTTTCTTAGCATTACAAAAATGGAAAACACAACAGATTTTTGGAAAATGCATTTGTTCTTCATGACCTACATATTTTGTGGTGGAAACCACATAAAATTTGCAAAAAAAAAGTATGTGTTGGCCAACCTCAAAAAAAAAAGTTTGACTTTTTTTTAATTTTAGTACATTTTACATGAAGGGTAGCAGTTGCAGACTGCACGACCGCACGACCATTGAAGGTTGTCAGGCCGTTAGATTTCCCCGCCGTTTCTCACTTTAGTTGAAACCAGCTGGTAAATAAGCCAGCGGGTAATACAAATGGTACCATCGTTGACTGTATTTTTCTGAATATCCTTCACTTAAACGAAAACCAACTTAGCGGTTCGATACCATGGGAATTGAAGCACCTGCAGCGGCTCAACGACGTAAGATGATAGATAATTTCTGGTACTATATACCAGTGATGTAGATGATATATATAGTTCGGGTAACCAATAACCAGAACGTTATTGAATCTATAGTGTGCCAACAACAATTGTCTCTGATTGAAGCTCCTGACAAGTCCATGAAAGAAATCATGGAAAGCCCTGAAGGTTTTCAGAACGAAGCACCCATTAAGTGATATAAAATGGGTTCAATGTAGAAGACAGCGATGATGCAGGATGAGTGATGATGCAGGACGTCAAATATAAATCCTAGCAAACTGAACAAAAACAAGTGCAGCTTGTGTATGATGATGAATTCGGCCATAGCATATGCCATGGTCATCCAATTCCATAGATGTTTTCTATTCTTGAGAAGCAAAGCCACTCCAACCTCTCACAAATGCCTTCTATTAATGTTAGGAACTTAGGATACCAATGAGGAGTGGGCAGGAACTGAAGCTGAGAAGTGGGCGATTTTTATCATTTAAGGATTCGCAATGCATTTTCAGCCTCACCTTAAGTCCTAAGTCCAACCACTTGACCAACCCAGCATCCCCGTTATTAGTTGAGCATCCGGGCTTAAGCCACTGCTTTTGCTTGGCCTCCCTGTTAAACTTGCCACATGGGAAAAGCTATATTTTTATGCTCTATGTGCAGAAGGCCATCTAAACAAAAGTTGTTGGCGAAGAGCCAAACTCAAGTTTGGCCTCTAGGACCTTTCAGCACAATTATGTTCTTTGTCTTCCAGGAGTTTTGTTCATATAGTTGGCCAGTCACACGAAGGATATCGTGAAAAACATCAACTAACCTACTCAGAACAGCCTGCATTTTAAATAACCAACAGAAATCATCATACACATCCCAGGCACCTTATCATTAAGGTCATGTTCAAAGACCATTTGAATCATATCGTTATAGGATTTCAAAAAAAATCAACTATAATTTATTTGATTATAAAAAGTTAAGGGAGCTTTTACAAGATTTTTACTGTGACTTATTTTAATTTAAACTGTTATGGCGGTTTTAAACATGTCGTTTGAATAGTATTTAATAATTTATATTTAATTTCACTTTCAATAGTCATTATTTAATGCTAGAATAAAATAATTTTCTATTTGTGTCTATTTTTTTAATTCCTGAATTAGAAATTAATCTCCATTTTTTGGTCAATGCTTAGATTAATTAATTCGAAAAAAACCTGAAATTTCATTTTTTAATTATTATTATTATTATTTTATTTTGTTTTATAAATTATTTTTTTAAATTCTTTTAAAAAAAAAAAAAAATTTAATCTTTTTTTTTGTAAAGTTAATAATTCAAAAATTAAAATTTGAACCGATAAAAAAAATTAAAATTTGTAAGAAAATAATTTTTTTTAAATCTTAATTTTTTTAATTAATAATACATATTTTAATTAAAAAATATATAAGTTAAAAAAACATATATATTTTGATTAAAAACCAGCAACAAAAATGATAAATTCAAAAATTAAAATTTGTAAGAAAATATTTTTTTTACACTATGAAATCCAAACGCAAAATAGATTAATTCTCAGTCATCTTGAAATTATGAACATGCAGTTATCTAATCTGTATTCAGTTTTTAGGCTAATATATATATATATATATATATTTGTGATATTTATATGTTTTTTTGGTGCCACTGTTACCAAACATACCCAAATTTCAAATTGCGAACGAGTAACTTACTAATTCTATATATATATATATATATATATATATATATATATATATATTTGTGATATTTATATGTTTTTTTTGTGCCACTGTTACCCGAACATACCCAAATTTCAAATTGCGAACGAGTAACTTACTAATTCCAGCCATCAGTATTTCATCGGTTATTCATGTATCTGTAATAGATACGAGGTGTTATAGTTTGCAGCAAATTTCCATATTATGCCTATCATAAATTTGTGATTTTATTGATTTTGTTTGTTTGGATCAAATGTATATTGATTGTCTCTTGCATTTTTTTTTTGAGATGTGTATATGTTCAGATGTATTATGAGTATCGTCATATTTGAACGAATAATCCGATTGTATGCAAATATGGAGTTCAGTCAATCTTCTTTATTGCTATTGTATTCCCCTTGGGGACAGCGATGGGATCAGCCCCAATCTCGAACGGAAGTCCCTTTGCTAATTGAGTGTCTATCTCCGAACTATGGAACATGAAACGGCTTGTCTTGCTTTTGGAATCGATGATGATGTGGATACACGCAGGGATTGCATGTGTGTGTATATATAGTCCTTTAGCATCACAATGTTAGTTTTTTCCTTTTAATTTTATTTTATCAAAAGAACTAAGTAGGGAATGTGTGTTTTATATTATTTTAAAATAAATATTATAGTTATTTTAAAATTAATTATATTAGAGATTATTAAATATAAATATTATAATATATAATTAAAAAATAAAATATATTTAGCATTCAATATAATATAAAGTATATCATTATTATATTATATTATATTATATTTATATAATGTTGATTACTAAATATATGTTTAAAATAATATTATAGTTATGTATTTAACAAAGGTCATGGTAAGATGTATACATTATTATTTTTAATTCTGTAATAAGCAATTTTTACTAATTTCTTACTTAAAAAGGTTACTTAGATCACAAATTATCCACAAACAACCAAGACAAATCAAAGTCAATAGATCTAGCATATTGATTAAAACATAGTCAATTATAGTAGAAGGAAGAGTTATATCCATTATAATGAGTCCTAGCATTAGTTGTAAAGAGAAATATTTTGGCATAGAAAAGCTATTAGTGTATAACTATCATACACATAAATATGCATACTAATAAAATGCCCTGCATATATTGTTACAATATCTACCAAGATGTCTAGGAAGAGGGGGAGCAAGAGGGAGACATATCTAGAGATAGAGGAGTGATGTAGAGATGAAGATAGAGTGAGAGAGAAAGAGAAACACAAAAGATAGAGATATAGAGAGAGGTGGAGGGAAGTAGATATAGACAAACAAAGCTGGAGAAAGGGAGAGAAAGAAGAAGGGAGAGAGAGCTCTATGTAGAGAGAGGGAGAGATAGAAAGGAAGTGATATATATACTAGAGAGAGAGAGAGAAAGAGAGAGAGAGAGAGAGAGTGAGTTTACATCTATGAATGAGAGAGGGATATGCAAATAGAGATAGAGAGGGGAAGGGAGAGAAAATTGAGAGAAATGAGGTCAAATAAGACCCATTTTGCACAAACATCATTTTATATTAACAACCTACCATTTGACCTCGTCTACTTCATTAACATATGCAAAAAAAAAAAAAATAGACTAATATTTTCCCTAATTGACCTTGCACGCCTCTTCGGCGTACCCATTAGACATAGATCTGATTGTTAGTATATAAACATCAAAGATAATTGTATAAAGACTATCTAAGAATGACGAATAAAATAAGTCGCACCCGTATGGAGAGTCACTACTCTCCTCTCCCACACGGGTATTAAACACAAGCAAAATCCCGCAATCATCCAATCGTCGAGGAGTATAAACAGTCAGCGATCAAGTTATATAGAATAAGAGTAGATACGTAAACAATTAGCAAACTACACGATAAAACTCAACAAATAATTCTTAAATACTTAGTCGATTCAGATAAGAATTTAACAGCAAATTCATTAAGGGAAATTATTGAATAGGTATTAGCTTTAACTCTGTAGATCAGAGATAACTCTGATTTAGACACTAAGGTACAAACCCTAACCAGGGTTAGGTCGCAAAAGGAAGAAGGAAAAATAAGACAGAGATTTGATTCCTGCGTAAAAATTTAATCCAGAAGTAATAGAAAGAGGACACATAAATGCCCTTGAAGTACATAATGATCTATCCTCTAATGGCGTAGAAACAAGGCCTCAAGAATAATCTGCAATCAATAGGCATGGAGCCACCAGAACACGACCTGCAACCCTAAATGAGCATCGAATAGTTGGACACATCGGCCAAAAGCAAATTAATGGCGCTGCTTGAGCAAAAAAAGTTATTGGGGGCAGATGAGCTATTAATGTCATCAATCCTCTGAGAAACCACCACTGACAGCTGCGAAGGCGCGAACCATTTTTTACCATTAGCTTTTAAATTTTTGAATATGTCATCACCATTTCGCAAGTCAAAGAATTTGATTGATTTGTGTCCTTGCAAAATGGTGACGAAACCTTTATCTTTATTCTACCATCGTAGGGTCCAATGAAATCAAAACACGTGGCCACCAGCTCCAATGCCTCACCCCATCTTAACACCCTATCATTGTTACGCAAGTTAACAACATTGACCAGATAGGCCTTTTGTGAAATAGAAACAAACACTTACAATCGTTGCTTTTGGCTTGAAGTTTCATTAATCTCGTCGAATTCCGACAAGAGTTCTGGAACTGGACACGGGGTCCGCCCTCTTCTTTGTGCAAGTTATGAACTCCCTTTCCTCAATGCTTCACGAGTTCAATTTCCTCCATCAAGTTCTGACAACACTTCTAGAACTGACCATGGGGCCTGCCAAGAGTTCCCAAACAATAGAGAAATTTTGACAGTTGCAAACTTAACTGATTTTGCCAACTGACTTCTGACCTGTCGATGCCTTGGTTCCACTTCGTCCATCGAACTCCAACACCTGTCTTGGAACTTAGAAAAGTTCTGTCAATTCTCAACCTTTACTTATTTCTTTTTTGTCGGGCGGATTGCGAGGTTCCGGAACTGATGTAGGAACCTGATGTATGTTCAAGAACCTACGCCAAAAGCCAGTGAAACATTACCTTTGAAGCGACTACATGTTAAATCTAACTTTATGCTTCCTCCAACATATAAATGCTAACATGGTGAACCAAGGGGAGAAAGATAAAAAGAAATTAAGCCCATGAAGGATCTCTCAAATCAAATATTTGTGATGGGCTAGTGTTGGAAAAAATAGCAAACATTTCTAGTGACTCGAAGGGGATGCTTGCCTGCTAAGCATTTGATCAATGGCCTGAAGCAACCCATTGGGAATAGAGTCACCAAGGGTGAAACATAACGGATCTGACCACTTGTAACTCCAAGAAAAATTGCAACCGAGCTACAAAAGATCAAATCCCGCCATCTCTAGGAAGAGATAGTTGTGCTATTCCACTTCTTGGAAAACATAAAATTCTACTCTACTATGTACAAGTATTTACAACAAATGAAATTAAACAAAGCCATTAATTGACTTGTTAAAATAGTTGCCCTTTCTAACTAATTTCTTGCTCCTTTCATGCATTTGGGCAACTAGTCAAGGCAGCAAGAATGACAAGCATATCGCAACTTGTTCGAATACCATCCAATGTTGACAAAAAGAAGTTCTCCAACATGGGAAAACTCTCGCCATGAGCAAGAAATACTTGCTCCCTTTTGTGATATTCTCCCTCATGCTCTAAAACAAGCACGATCGGGGGCAACCTGCAGATTCCTTGTAGGTCTAGATGCCTTATGGGGCATCCTCTTGATGGCATTGGATCTAGCAATCAACCTTGACCTCACTGTTGTACTCTGCAACGTTCGTATCCTGCTGGCTCGAATAAGCCTCCTCTTCTTTTCCTGAAAAGATTACCTCCGCCTTTCCCTCATACTACTCTTGAGCCACGTCCTTGGGAGTTATTGGTATGGTGTGAAGCCTTAAACAAAAATCCACTATGATGCTGGAAAAATCATCTTCCACATACCCTGTATCTGGATTTCCTTTATCATTCTACTCATGCTTGTCTTCCTACTGCAACTGATGGTTTTGCTCTTCTTTTTCGTGCAGTAGGTTTGATCTTTCTTTCCCTCCATCAACTAAGGGCTTGTTGTCCATGATTTGTTCCTCAAAGAGAACCTCATTATTTTCTTTATCCTCCTCCACCTCAACATCAACAAAAAACGGGAGCTCTTCAGATAAGAGGATTGGCTCATCTTCCTTTCTTTCTGTCTCAGATTCCTCCACCACTGCATGTGAGGGCTCACAAACAATGGGTTGTATCCTCTCCTCATGTGGCAACATTGCCTTTACCTCCTCCTTTTGCGAAATTTGAGTTACAACAATAGGAGGCGCATCCACATGAAAGCATAGCACATCAAGTTATTCTCCAAAAAAAGGATTTGGGAAGAAACTAGAAGAATGAACCTCATGTCCTTGAACAAGCTCTTGTAATGGAGGGGATCGTCTAAAACTTGGAATGACAAGTTTTGGGAAAGGCGCCTTAGCCTCTTGTGTAGATTCTTGTAAGGTGAGAGGCTTGCTCTGTTTAAAGCTGGAAAATTTATGCCTTGGAGCCTCTTGTGCTTCAGATGCTTGCATTTGACCAAGCTTGAGCTTCATTTCTTCTTCTGCATTTGCATCTAATCTTCCTACAATCTCTTCCTCAAACTGTCTTTGTCCTGTCTCCCTCTCTTGTTGCTCATAAAGATATGCCTGGTATGCCATCTCCTCTTGTTGCATGTCAAGCTCTTTCTGCCTCTTGACTTATTCAAGTTGCATGTTCCAGGCCTACAGTTGTTGGGTCATCTCTAACTTGTCGAAAACAAACTACTTTTGGAAGTCCAACATCATGGCCTAACCTATCCAAAACAAACTTTTGGAAATCCAACATCATGGCCTTAAGCTCACTAATCCAATTTGAAGACAAGGAAGATGGAGGAAGGGTGGGAGGGTGGTAAATATATTGAGCATGCTAGCCATTTGGTGCAACAAATGAATTTGGGCCATAACAAGTTGTGGTTGAGGTTTATCTTGATAATAGAAGGGTTGAGGGACAATATTTTCATGATATGGAGGGGCATAATTTACATTTCTATGAAATGAATCCATTCTATAGCTTCATAAAGCAACAAACTCGGAATTTTTTTTGGAAATCACAAAAGATCAAAGGTGATCTTAAACATACAAACACTACGACTGCTCGAAACCAGTAGATTTGCACTCGGAGTCACCACGGTGTCTGATTGAACTGCCTCCAAAGGTTGTTGGCACTGAGAAAACAACCAAATTCTCAATCAATGAAGCTTGTATTGGTCCACCAGGGGTTGTCTTTAAACTAATTAAATCTTAGTCCCACCAGGCGTGCAAAAAACTATTGTCACAAAAGTTTTGCACCTTTTAGATAAGCGACTGTGAATGACCTAAACAACCGTGTGAAACATGGAAACAACCTCCCAAGTGTTGGACTTGACATGTTAGGTTGAGTCTCTAGAAAAGGTCGGCTTCCTTTACAACCAGGGTGCACCTAAAACTAATCTTTAGAGGAAAAGGGGAAGAAGGATATGTTGAAAGGGAGGGGGGGGGTGATGCACCAAATTGCAAATGTGGTTGATCTATACCTATAACTACACAAGACAAAAATAAGGCCTCCCAAACTACATAGATCTTGACTCTGACCTACCTTCCAAGGACTCATACACAGGTCACAACTAATGAGATGTTGAAAGGAAGATCAATCTTGACAATCCAACATCTATGACCACACTAGACACAACATACAAACTTGGAAGAAAGAACATAAACATTCAACACAAGGCAAAACATGCGCAAGGTAGATAAATGGCAAGAAAAGGAAAACAAGGATTTCTATTAATGCAAGGCAAAAGGAAATTGCAGTTGCAGGGCCTAGCGACTGCAAGAGGGTCAGAGAAGAACAACCCCAAAAAATATCTATAGAAGTTGCCTTTATAGATCAGGCATAGCCCTTATTTAAACATTAAGGTAAATACCCTAACCAGGGTTATGTCAAAGAAGGGAGAAGGAAATATCAGATGAAAAGATCTGATTCCCGAGTACAAATTTAATCCAGAAGTGACATAAAGACAACACATAACTGCCCCTGCAGTACATGATGATCTATCCTCTAATAGCATAGAAACAGGAGCTCAAGAATAATCTGCAATCAATAGGCATGGAGCCTCCAGAAGACCACCTTCAACCATACATGAGCATCAGACAGTTGGACAGATTAGCCAAAAGAAAATTAATGGCGCCGCCAAAGTAAAAAACGTTGTTGGGGTAGACGAGTGATTAACGTCATCAATCCTCTGAGAAACTACAGCTAAGAGTTGCAAAGGCGCAATCCATTTTTTTACCATTAGCTTTTAAATTTTTGAATATGTCATCGCCCTTGCGCAGGTCAAAGAATTTGACCAATTTATGTCCTTGCAAAATGGAAACAAAGCCTTTATCTTTATCTTCTACCCTCGCAGCGTACAATAAAATCAAAGCACGTGGCCGCCTGGCCCACCACCCTGCTTGCCTCACCTTAAAACCATATCCTTGTTTCACAAGTCAACACCATTGACCAGTTAGACATTCTACGAAATAGCGACAACAAATTACAATTGCAGCTTCTGGCTTGAAGTTCCATTACTCCCGTCGAATTCCGTCAAGAGTTCCAGAACTAGACGTGTGGCCCACACCCTTCTTTGTGCAAGTTATGAACTCCCTCTCCTCAATGCTTCACAAGTTCCATTTCCTCCATCCAGTTCGGACGACACTTTCAGAACTGTCTGCGAGGCCCGCCAAGAGTTCCCGAACCACAGAGAAATTTTGACAGTTCCAAACTTAACCAATTTTACCAACTGACTTCCAACACGTCGATGCCTTGGTTCCACTTCGTTTGTCGAACTCCGACACCCATTTAGGAACTTAGAAAAGTTCCACCGCTTCTCAACCTTATTTCTTTTTTGTAAGGCGGATTGCGAGATTCCGGAACTGACGCTGGAACCCGATGCCTATTTAGGAACCTGTGCCAAAAGCTAATGAAACATGACCATTGAAGTGACTAAGTGTTAAATGTAACTTTATGCTTCCTCCAACATATAAATGTGAACTACACCTGTCTTGGAACTTAGAAAAGTTCTGTCACTTCTCAACCTTTACTTATTTCTTTTTTGTTGGGCGGATTGCAAGATTCCGGAACTGATGTTGGAACCTGAAGTCTGTTCAGGAACCTGCGGCAAAAGCCAGTAAAACATAAATTTGAAGCAACTACATGTTAAATCTAACTTTATGCTTCCTCCAACATATAAATGCTAACATGGTGAACAAATGGGAGAAAGATAAAAAGAAATTAAGCGCATGAAGGATCTCTCAAATCAAATATTTGTGATGGGCTAGTGTTGGAAAAAATAGCCAACATTTCTAGCGACTCGAAGGGGATGCTTGTCTGCTAAGCATTTCATCAATGGCTTGAAGCAATCCATTGGGAATAGAGTCGCCATGGGTGAAACATAACGGATCTGACCACTTGTAACTTCAAAAAAAATTGTAACCGAGCTACAAAAGATCTTATCCCGCCATTTGTAGGAAGAGATAGTTGTGCTCGTGCACTTCTTGGAAAACATAAAATTTTGCTGTACTATGTACAAGTATTTACAACAAATGAAATTAAACAAAGCCATTAATTAGCTTGTTAAAATAGTTGCCCTTTCTAACTAATTTCTTGCTCCTTTCATGCATTTTGGCAACTAGTCAAGGCAGCAAGAATGGCAAGCATATCGCAACTTGTTCAAATACCATCCAATGTTGAGAACAAAGAAGTTCTCCAACATTGGAAAACTCTCGCCATGAGCAAGAAATAATTGCTCCATTCTATGATATTCTCCCTCATGCTCTAAAACAAGCACGACCGGGGGCAACCTGTGGATTCCGTGTAGGTCTACATGCCTTCTGGGGCATCCTCTTGATGGCACTGGATCTAGCAATCAACCTTGACCTCACTGTTGTGCTCTGCAACATTCGTATCCTGCTAGCTTGAATAAGGCTCCTCTTCTTTTCCTGAAAAGATTACCTCCGCATTTTCCTCATCCTGCTCTTCAGCCACTTCCTTGGGAGTTATTGGTATGGTGTGAAGCCTTAAACAAAAATCCACTATGATGCTGGAAAAATCATCTTCCACATACCCTGTATCTGGCTTTCCTTTATCATTCTACTCATGCTTGTCTTCCTACTGCAACGAATGGTTTTGCTCTTCTTTTTCGTGCAGTAGGTTTCATCTTTCTTTCCCTCCATCAACTGAGGGCTTGTTGTCCATGATTTGTTCCTCAAGGACTACCTCATTATTTTCTTTATCCTCCTCAACCTCCACATCAACAAAAAAGGGGAGCTCTTCAGATAAGACAATTGGCTCATCTTCCTTTCTTTCTGTCTCAGATTCCTCCACCACTGCTTTTGAGGGCTCACAAACAATGGGCTGTATCCTCTCCTCATGCGACAACATTGGCTTTACCTCCTCCTTTTGCACAATTTGAGTTACACCAATAGGAGGCGCATCCAAATGAAAGCATAGCACATCAAGTTATTGTCCAAACAAAGGATTTGGAAAGAAACTAGAAGAATGAACCTCATGTCCTTGAACAAGCTCCTGTAATGCAGGGGATAGTCTAAAACTTGGAATGACAAGTTTTGGTAAAGGTGCCTTAGGCTCTTGTGTAGATTCTTGTAAACTGAGAGGCTTGCTCTGTTTAAAGCTGGAAAATTTATGCCAAGGAGCCTCTTGTGCTTCAGATGCTTGCATTTGAGCAAGCTTGAGCTTGATTTTTTCTTCCGCATTTGCATCTAATCTTCCTGCAATCTTCTCCTCAAACTATCTTTCACCTGTCTCCCTCTCTTGTTGCTCATAAAGATATGCATGGTATGCCATCTCCTCTCGCTGCATTTCAAGCTCTTTCTGCCTCATGACTTATTCAAGTTGCATGTTCCAGGCCTGCAGTTGTTCGGTCATCTCTAACCTGTCAAAAACAAACTGCTTTTGGAAGTCGAACATCATGGCCTAACCTGTCCAAAACAAACTTTTGGGAATCCAACATCATGGCCTTGAGCTCAATAATGCCATTTGAAGACAAGGAAGATGGAGCAGGGGCGAGAGGGTGGTAAATATATTGAGCATGCTGGCCATTTGGTGCAACAAATGAATTTGGGCCATAACAAGTTGTGGTTGAGGTTTATATTGATAATAGAAGGGTTGAGGAACAGTATTTTCATCATATGGAGGGGCATAATTTACATTTCTATGAAATGAATCCATTCTTTAGCTTCATAAAGCAACAAACTCATAGAATTTTTTTTGGAAATCACAAAAGATCAAAGGTGATCTTAAAGATACAAACACTAGGACTGCTCGAAACTAGTAGATTTGCACTCATAGTCACCACGGTGTCTGATTGAACTGCCTCCAAAGGTTGTTGGCACTGAGAAAACAACCAAATTCTCAGTGAATGAAGCTTCTATTGGTCCACCAAGGGTTGTCTTTAAGCTAATTTGATCTTAGACCCACCAGGCGTGCAAAAAACTATTGTCACAAAAGTTTTGCACCTTTTCTAGGCGAGTGTGAATGACCTAAACAACCTTGTGAAACATGGAAACAACCTCCCAAGTGTGGGACTTGACATGTTAGGTTGAGTCTCCGAAAAAGGTCGGCTTCCTTTACAATCAGGGTGCACCTAAAAATAAGCTTTTGAGGAAAAGGGGAAGAAGGATATGTTGAAAGGGAGGGGGGGTAATGCACCAGATTGAAAATGTGGTTGATCTCTACCTATAACTGCACAAGACAAAAATAAGGCCTCCCAAACTACATAGATCTTGACTCTGACCTACCTTCCTAGGACTCATACACAGGTCACAACTAATGAGATGTTGAAAGGAAAATCAATCTTCACAATCGAACATCTATGAGCACACTAGACACGACATACAAACTTGGAAGAAAGAACAGAAACATTGGACACAAGGCAAAACATGCACAAGGTAGCTAAATGGCAAGAAAAGAAAAACGAGGATTTCTATTAATGCAAGGCAAAAGGAAATTGCAGTTGCAGTTGGGTCAGAGAAGAACAACCCCAAAAAATATCTATACAAGTTGCCTTTATAGATCAGGCATAGCTCTGATTTAAACATTAAGGTAAATACCCTAACCATGGTTAGGTCGCAGAATGAAGAAGGAAAAATCAGACGAAAAGATCTGATTCCTGAGTACAAATTAATCCAGAAGTGACAGAAAGAGGACACATAACTGCCCCTGCAGTACATGATGATCTATCCTCTGATAGCTTAGAAAGAGGACCTCAAGAATAATCTGCAATCAATAGGCATGGAGGCTTCAGAAGACCACCTGCAACCATACATAAGCATCAGACAGTTGGACACATTAGCCAAAAGAAAATTATTAGCGCCGCCAGAGAAGAAAAAATTGTTGGGGTAGACAAGTGATTAACGTCATCAATCCTCTGAGAAACTACAGCTGAGAGTTGCGAAGGCACGAACCGTTTTTTACCATTAGCCTTTACATTTTTGAATATGTCATCGCCCTTGCTTTGAATTTGACCGATTTATGTCCTTGCGAAATGGAAACAAAGCCTTTATCTTTATCTTCTACCCTCGTAGCATCCAATGAAATCAAAGCACATAGCCGCTTGGCCCACCACCCTTCTTGCCTCACCTTAAAACCATATTGTTGTTTCACAGGTCAACACCTTTGACCAGTTAGACATTCTGCGAAATAGCGACAACAAATTACAATTGCAGCTTTTGGCTTGAAGTTCCATTACTCCCGTCGAATTCCATCAAGAGTTCCAGAACTAGACGTGTGGCCTTCCCCCTTCTTTGTGGAAGTTATGAACTCCCTTTCCTAAATGCTTCGCAAGTTCCATTTCCTCCATCTGGTTCAGACAACACTTTCAGAACTGTGTGCGAGCCCGCCAAGAGTTCCCGAACCATAGACAAATTTTTACAGTTCCAAACTTAATCGATTTAGCCAACTGACTTCCGACCCGTCGATGCCTTGGTTCTACTTCATCTGTCGAACTCCAAGACCCATCTTGGAACTTAGAAAAGTTCCACCACTTCTCAACCTTATTTCTTTTTTGTAAGGCGAATTGTGAGGTTCGAGAAGTGACGCTGGAACCCGATGCCTATTTAGGAACCTGTTCCAAAAGCCGATGAAACATGACCTTTGAAGCGACTAAGTGTTAAATCTAACTTAATGCTTCCTCCAACATATAAATGTGAACAACACCTGTCTTGGAACTTAGAAAAGTTCCACTTCGTCCATCGAATGCCAACACCTGTCTTGGAACTTAGAAAAGTTCTGTCACTTCTCAACCTTTACTTATTTCTTTTTTGTCGGGTGGATTGAAAGGTTCTAGAACTGATGTCAGAACCTGAAGTCTGTTCAGGAACCTGCGCCAAAAGCCAGTGAAACATGACCTTTGAGGCGACTACATGTTAAATCTAACTTTATGCTTCCTACAACATATAAATGCTAACATAGTGAACCAAGGGGAGAAAGATAAAAAGAAATTAAGCCCATGAAGGATCTCTCAAAGCAAATATTTGTGATGGGCTAGTGTTGGAAAAAATAGCCAACATTTCTAGCGACTCGAAGGGGATGCTTGTATGCTAAGCATTTGATTAATGGCCTGAAGCAATCCATTGGGAATAGTGTCACCAAGGGTGAAACATAATGGATCTGACCACTTGTAACTTCAAAAAAATTGCAACCGAGCTACAAAAGATCAAATCCCGCCATCTCTAAGAAGAGATAGTTGTGCTCGTGCACTTCTTGGAAAATCTAAATTCTACTCTACTATGTAAAAGTATTTACAACAAATGAAATTAAACAAAGCCATTAATTGGCTTGTTAAAATAGTTGCCCTTTCTAACTAATTTCTTGCTCCTTTCATGCATTTGGGCAACTAGTCAAGGCAGCAACAATGACAAGCATATCGCAACTTGTTCGAATACCATCCAATGTTGAGAACAAAGCAGTTATCCAACATTGGAAAACAGTCGCCATAAGCAAGAAATACTTGCTCCCTTCTGTGATATTCTCCCTCATGCTCTAAAACAAGCACGATCAAGGGCAACCTGAGAATTCCTTGTAGGTCTAGATGCCTTGTGGGGCATCGTCTTGATGGCACTGGATCTAGAAATAAACCTTGATCTCACTGTTGTGCTCTGCAACGATCGTATCCTGTTGGCTCGAATAAGGTTCCTCTTCTTTTCCTGAAAAGATTACCTCCGCCTTTTCCTCATACTGCTCTTGAGCCACGTCCTTGGGAGCTATTGGTATGGTCTCAAGCCTTAAACAAAAATCCACTATGATGCTGGAAAAATCATCTTCCACATACCCTGTATCTGGCTTTCCTTCATCATTCTACTCATGCTTGTCTTCCTACTGCAACTGATGGTTTTGCTCTTCTTTTTCGTGCAGTAGTTTTGATCTTTCTTACCCTCCATCAACTGAGGGCTTGTTGTCCATGATTTGTTCCTCAAGGAGAACCTCATTATTTTCTTTATCCTCCTCCACCTCCACATCAACAAAAAAGGGCAGCTCTTCAGATAATAGGATTGGCTCATCTTCCTTTCTTTATGTCTCAGATTCCTCCACCACTGCATGTGAGGGCTCACAAACAATGGGTTGTATCCTCTCGTCATATGGGAATATTAGCTTTACCTCCTCCTTTTGCACAATTTGAGTTAAAACAATAAGAGGCGCATCCACAGGAAAGCATAGCACATCAAGTTATTGTCCAAAAAAAGGATTTGGAAAGAAACAAGAAGAATGAACCTCATGTCCTTGAACAAGCTCTTGTAATGGAGGGGATCGTCTAAAACTTGGAATGACAAGTTTTGGGAAAGGCGCCTTAGGCTCTTCTGTAGATTCTTGTAAGCTGAGATGCTTGCTCTGTTTAAAGCTGGAAAATTTATACCTAGGAGCCTCTTGTGCTTCAGATGCTTGCATTTGACCAAGCTTGAGCTTCATTTCTACTTCTGCATTTGCATCTAATCTTCCTGCAATCTCCTCCTCAAACTGTCTTTGTCCTGTCTCCCTCTCTTGTTGATCATACAGATATGCCTGGTATGCCATCTCCTCTCGCTGCATGTCAAGCTCTTTCTGCCTCTTGACTTATTCAAGTTGCATGTTCCAGGCCTGCAGTTGTTGGGTCATCTCTAACCTGTCGAAAACAAATTGCTTTTGGAAGTCCAACATCATGGCCTAACCGGTCCAAAACAAACTTTTGGAAATCCAACATCATGGCCTTGAGCTCACTAATGCCATTTGAAGACAAGGAAGATGGAGCAGGGGCGGGAGGGTGGTAAATATATTGAGCATGTTGGCCATTTGGTGCAACAAATGAATTTGGGCCATAACAAGTTGTGGTTGAGGTTTATCTTGATAATAGAAGGGTTGAGGGACAATATTTTCATGATATGGAGGGGCATAATTTACATTTCTAGGAAATGAATCCATTCTATAGCTTCATAAAGCAACAAACTCATAATTTTGTTTGGAAATCACAAAAGATCAAAGGTGATCTTAAACATACAAACACTACGACTGCTCGAAACCAGTAGATTTGCACTCGGAGTCACCACGGTGTCTGATTGAACTGCCTCCAAAGGTTGTTGGCACTGAGAAAACAACCAAATTCTCAGTGAATGAAGCTTGAATTGTTCCACCAGGGGCTGTCTTTAAACTAATTTGAATCTTAGTCCCACCAGGCGTGCAAAAAACTATTGTCACAAAAGTTTTGCACCTTTTGTAGGCGAGTGTGAATGAACTAAACAACCTTGTGAAACATGGAAACAACTTCCCAAGTATGGGACTTGACATGTTAGGTTGAGTCTCCGAAAAAGGTTGGCTTCCTTTACAATCAGAGTGCACCTAAAACTAAGCTTTTGAGGAAAAGGGGAAGAAGGATATGTTGAAAGGGAGGGGGGGTGATGCATCAGATTGAAAACGTGGTTGATCTCTACCTATAACTGTACAAGACAAAAATAAGGCCTCCCAAACTACATAGATCTTGACTCTGACCTACCTTCCAAGGACTCATACACAGATCAAATCTAATGAGATGTTGAAAGGAAGATCAATCTTCACAATCCAACATCTCTGAGCACACTAGACACGATATACAAACTTGGAAGAAAGAACAGAAACATTCAACACAAGGCAAAACATGCACAAGGTAGCTAAATGGCAAGAAAAGGAAAACAAGGATTTCTATTAATGCAAGGCAAAAGGAAATCGCAGTTGCAGGGCCTAGCGACTGCAAGAGGGTTAGAGAAGAACAACCCCGAAAAATATCTATAGAAGTTGCCTTTATAGATCAGGCATAGCTCTGATTTAAACATTATGGTAAATACCCTAACCAAGGTTAGGTTGCAGAAGCAAGAAGGAAAAATCAAACGAAAAGATTTGATTCCTGAGTACAAATTTAATCCAGAAGTGACAGAAAGAGGACACATAACTGCCCCTGCAGTACATGATGATCTATCCTCTGATGGTGTTGAAAAAGGGCCTCAAGAATAATCTGCAATTAATAGGCATGGAGCCTCCAGAAGATCACCTGCAACCATACATGAGCATCAGACAGTTGGACACATTAGCCAAAAGAGAATTAATGGCGCCGCCAGAGCAGAAATTTTTTTTGGGATAGACAAGTGATTAACGTCATCAATCCTCCGAGAAACTATAGCTGCGAGTTACGAAGGCGCGAGCCATTTTTTACCATTAGCTTTTAAATTTTTGAAGGTCATCGCCCTTGCAGAGGTCAAAGAATTTGACCAATTTATGTCCTTGCGAAATGGAAACAAAGCCTTTATCTTCTACCCTCGTAGCGTCCAATGAAATCAAAGCACGTGGCCGCCTGGCCCACCACCCTGCTTGCCTCACCTTAAAACCATATCGTTGTTTCACAAGTCAACACCTTTGACCAGTTAGACATTCTGCAAAATAGCGACAACAAATGACAATTGCTGCTTCTGGCTTGAAGTTCCATTACTCTCGTTGAATTCCATCAAGAGTTCCAGAACTAGACATGTGGCCCGCCCCCTTCTTTGCGCAAGTTATGAAGTCCCTTTCCTCAATGCTTCGAAAGTTCCATTTCCTCCATCCAGTTCAGGCGACACTTTCAAAATTGTCTGCGAGGCCCGACAAGAGTTCCCGAACCATAAAGAAATTTTGACAATTCCAAACTAAACCGATTTTGCCAACTGACTTTCGACCCGTTGATGCCTTGGTTCCACTTCGTCTGTCGAACTGCGACACCCATCTTCGAACTTAGAAAAGTTCCACTGCATCTCAACTTTATTTCTTTTTTCTAAGGCAGATTTGGAGGTTCCGGAACTGACGCTGGAACCCGATGCCTATTTAGGAACCTGTTCCAAAAGCAGATGAAACATGACCTTTGAAGCGACTAAGTGTTAAATCTAACTTTATGCTTCCTCCAACATATAAATGTGAACAACACCTGTCTTGGAACTTAGAAAAGTTCCACTTCGTCCATCGATCTCCAACACCTGTCTTGGAACTTAGAAAAGTTTTGTCACTTCTCAACCTTTACTTATTTCTTTTTTGTTGGGTGGATTGCAAGGTTCCGTAACTGATGTACAACCTGAAGTCTGTTAAAAAACCTGCGCCAAAAGTCAGTGAAACATGACCTTTGAAGCGACTACATGTTAAATCTAACTTTATGCTTTCTCCAACATATAAATGCTAACATGGTGAACCAAGGGGAGAAAGATAAAAAGAAATTAAGCCCGTGAAGGATCTCTCAAATCAAATATTTGTGATGGGCTAGTGTTGGAAAAAATAGCCAACATTTCTAGCGACTCGAAGGGGATGCTTGTTTGCTAACCATTTGATCAATGGCCTGAAGCAATCCATTGGGAATAGAGTCACCAAGGGTGAAACATAACGGATCTGACCACTTGTAACTTCAAAAAAAATTTCAACCGAGCTACAAAAGATCAAATACCGCCATCTCTAAGAAGAGATAGTTGTGCTCGTGCACTTCTTGGAAAACATAAAATTCTACTCTACTATGTACACGTATTTACAACAAATGAAATTAAACAAAGCCATTAATTGGCTTGTTAAAATAGTTGCCATTTCTAACTAATTTCTTGCCCCTTTCATGCATTTGGGCAACTAGTCAGGGCAGCAAGAATGACATGCATATCGCAACTTGTTCAAACGCCATCCAATGTTGAGAACAAAGAAGTTCTCCAACATTGGAAAACTCTCGCCATGAGCAAGAAATACTTGCTCCATTTTGTGATATTCTCCCGCATGCTCTAAAACAAGCACGATCGGGGGCAACCTGCGGATTCCATGTAGGTCTAGATGCCTTATGCGGCATCCTCTTGATGGCACTGGATCTAGCAATCAACCTTGACTTCACTGTTGTGCTCTGCAACATTCGTATCCTGGTGGCTCGAATAAGGCTCCTCTTCTTTTCCTGAAAAGATTACCTTCGCCTTTTCCTCATACTGCTCTTGAGCCACGTCCTTGGGAGTTATTGGTATGGTGTCAAGCCTTCAAAAAAAATCGATTATGATGCTGGAAAAATCATCTTCCACATACCCTGTATTTGGCTTTCCTTTATAATTCTACTCATGCTTGTCTTCCTACTGCAACTGATGGTTTCGCTCTTCTTTTTCGTGCAGTAGGTTTGATCTTTCTTTCCCTCCATCAACTGAGGGCTTGTTGTCCATGATTTGTTCCTCAAGGAGAACCTCATTATTTTCTTTATCCTCCTCCACCTCCACATCAACAAAAAGGGGAGCTCTTCAGATAAGAGGATTGTCTCATCTTCCTTTCTTTTTGTCTCAGATTCCTCCACCACTGCATGTGAGGGCTCACAAACAATGGGTTGTATCCTCTCCTCATGCGGCAACATTGGCTTTACCTCCTCCTTTTGCAAAATTTGATTTACAACAATAGGAGGCGCATCCACATGAAAGCATAGCACATCAAGTTATTGTCCAAAAAAAGTATTTGGAAAGAAACTAGAAGAATGAACCTCATGTGCTTGAACAAGCTCTTGTAATGGAGGGGATCGTCTAAAACTTGGAATGACAAGTTTTGGGAAAGGCGCCTTAGGCTCTTGTGTAGATTCTTGTAAGGTGAGAGGCTTGCTCTGTTTAAAGCTGGAAAATTTATGCCTAGGAGCCTCTTGTGCTTCAGATGCTTGCATTTGACCAAGCTTGAGCTTCATTTCTTCTTTTGCATTTGCATCTAACCTCCCTGCAATCTCCTCCTTAAACTGTCTTTGTCCTGTCTCCCTCTCTTGTTGCTCATAAAGATATGCCTGGTATGCCATCTCCTCTTGCTGCATGTCAAGCTCTTTCTGCCTCTTGACTTATTCAAGTTGCATGTTCCAGGCCTGCAGTTGTTGGGTCATCTCTAACCTGTCGAAAAAAAATTGCTTTTGGAAGTCCAACATCATGGCCTAACCTGTCCAAAACAAACTTTTGGAAATCCAACATCATGGCCTTGAGCTCACTAATGTCATTTGAAGACAAGGAAGATGGAGCAGGGGTGGGAGGGTGGTAAATATATTGAGCATGCTGGCCATTTGGTGCAACAAATGAATTTGGGCCATAACAAGCTGTGATTGAGGTTTATATTGATAATAGAAGGGTTGAGGGACAGTATTTTCATGATATGGAGGGGCACAATTTACATTTCTATGAAATGAATCCATTCTATAGCTTCATAAAGCAACAAACTCATAGAATTTTTTTTGGAAATCACAAGAGATCATAGGTGATCTTAAACATACAAACACTAGGTCTGCTCAATACCAGTAGATTTGCACTCGGAGTCACCACGGTGTCTGATTGAACTGCCTCCAAAGGTTGTTGGCACTAAGAAAACAACCAAATTCTCAGTGAATGAAGCTTGTATTGGTCCACTAGGGGCTGTCTTTAAACTAATTTGAATCTTAGTCCCACCAGGCGTGCAAAAAACCTATTGTCACAAAAGTTTTGCACCTTTTCTAGGCGAGTGTGAATGACCTAAACAACCTTGTGAAACATGGAAACAACCTCCCAAGTGTTGGACTTGACATGTTAGGTTGAGTCTCCGAAAAAGGTCAGCTTCCTTTACAATCAGGTTGCACCTAAAACTAAGCTTTTGAGGAAAAGGGGAAGAAGGATATGTTGAAAGGGAGGGGGGGTGATGCACCAGATTGAAAATGTGGTTGATCTCTACCTATAACTGTACAAGACAAAAATAAGGCTTCCCAAACTACATAGATCTTGACTCTGACCTACCTTCCAAGGACTCATACACAGGTCACAACTAATGAGATGTTGAACGGAAGATCAATCTTCACAATCCAACATCTATGAGCACACTAGACACGACATACAAACTTGGAAGAAAGAACAGAAACATTCAACTCAAGGCAAAACATGCACAAGGTAGCTAAATGGCAAGAAAAGGAAAACAAAGATTTCTATTAATGCAAGGCAAAAGGAAATTGCAGTTGCAGGGCCTAGCGACTGCAAGAGGGTCAGAGAAGAACAACCCCAAAAAATATCTATAGAAGTTGCCTTTATAGATTAGGCATAGCTCTGATTTAAACATTAAGGTAAATACTCTAACCAGGGTTAGGTCGCAGAAGGAAGAAGGAAAAATTAGACGAAAAGTTCTTATTCATGAGTACAAATTTAATCCAGAAGTGACAGAGAGAGGACACATAACTGCCCCTGCAGTACATGATGATCTATCCTCTGATGGCGTAGAAACAAGGCCTCAAGAATAATCTGCAATCAATAGGCATGGAGCCTCCAAAAGACCACCTGCAACCATACATGAGCATCTGACAATTGGACACATTAGCCAAAAGAAAATTAATGGCGCCACTAGAGCAAAAAAAGGTTTTGGGGTAGACGAGTGATTAACATCATCAATCCTCTAAGAAACTACCGCTGAGAGTTGCGAAGGCGCGGGCCGTTTTTTACCATTAGCTTTTAAATTTTTGAATGTCATCGCCATTTCGCAGGTCAAAGACTTTGACCGATTTATGTCCTTGCGAAATGGAAACAAAGCCTTTATCTTTATCTTCTACCCTCGCAGTGTCTAATGAAATCAAAGCACGTGGCCGCCTGGCCCACCACCCTGCTTGCCTCACCTTAAAACCATATCGTTGTTTCACAGGTTAACACCTTTGACCAGGTATACATTCTGCGAAATAGCGACAACAAATTACAATTGCAGCTTTTGGCTTGAAGTTCCATTACTCCCGTCAAATTCCAACAAGAGTTCCAGAACTAGACGCGTGGCCCGCCCCCTTCTTTGTGCAAGTTATGAACTCCCTTTCCTCAATGCTTCGCAAGTTCCATTTCCTCCATCCGGTTCGGACGACACTTTCAAAATTGCCCGCGTGGCCCGCCAAGAGTTCCCGAACCATAGAGAAATTTTGACAGTTCCAAATTTAACCGATTTTGCCAACTGACTTTCGACCCGTTGATGCCTTGGTTCCACTTCGTCTATCGAACTCCGACACCCATTTTGGAACTTAGAAAAGTTCCACCACTTCTCAACCTTATTTCATTTTTGTCAAGCGGATTGTGAGGTTCCGGAACTGACGCTGGAACCCGGTGCCTATTTAGGACCCTGCGCCAAAAGCCAATGAAACATGACCTTTGAAGCGACTAAGTGTTAAATTTAACTTTATGCTTCCTCCAACATATAAATGTGAACATGGTGAACCAAGGGAAGAAGGATAAAAAGAAATTAAGCCCATGAAGGATCTCTCAGATCGAATATCTGTGTTGGGCTAGTGTTGGCAAAAATAGCCAATAGTAACCAAGCCATCCCTCCCATCCAGAGACCAAGATCAGCTTCTGAAAACAAATTGATTCTTGTTGATGAAAAATTGGCAAAAAGCTCAAAAGCCAACAATTATTCCGAATATCATCAAAAGCTGTTGCAAAACAGCACCATGATTTTGTATAAAAAACCATCAAGCCCTCAATGTAATGCTGAAATCACACACAAGAAGATCATCAAAAACTCTTGTTTTGTAGAAAAATGGTAAAAAAAGACCCATGATTTTTTCAATGAAATGTCAAAAAGAAGCAAAAGAAAACCAGGACTTTTGGAAGAAATCATTTAAAAACCCTCTAGGAAAAAATCATGCAAAAACGCAAAAACCCTCCACAATTTTGGGTAAAAAATCATTCAAAACCTGCCATAATTTTTGGGAAAAAGTTATTCAAAACCTGCCATGCAAAATCTTTTGAGATCAGAAAAATTACGATTTTTGGGGGAAAAAAACATGCAAAACCCTCTAGGATCAGAAAAATTAGCAACCCTTGGTCACAAAAACAGAGAACCCTTGTTGATCTAAAAAACTGTGTTTCTCATGAAAAAACAGTAAAGACTCATTCTGTAGATTTACTCTTTCATTATCTTGGGTCAAACGCACAGTACGAAAATAACCCTGGGTCAAATCCATGGTGTGTAATAATCTCCTGATTTCCAAATTCATATTTAAAAATGGCCCCAAGCCAACTCCCTTGATACTAGGCTATTATATGCCAACTTGAGCATGAAACATGCCATTTGAATGCTAGAGTTTTGTAGGTCAATCTAATTCCAGTTACACATCCAAGAATCTAATACATCCATCTTCCTTCTTAAATACTTCAACATCACTTACAGAGCATTGTCAAATCACATCAACATCCACATTTAGTGACGGACTAAGGTATATTGAATGTTGCTTGTATCTTCAATCTTTTTACAGTCAAATCCAATCTAGGGATTTAGCAAAATGACAAAATTTTACTTAGCGAACTCACAAAGGGATTCATCAACACTTGCTTTGCAGATAGAGGTCCCCAATAGCAAGGTGGACAGGTCACATCCATTAAACAGTGCACAAGTCAATTCCATGGACACAGATTGGATCCATGGGACAGATTCATTTCTGTTGGCACAGAGATGTGTTTTGTAGGCATAGATTCGACCTATAGCAGAGAGCAGAATATCAGGCCACTTGTCAGAGATTATCAGTCACAGATTTGATTATTGAGTTGCATTTTGGAAGACTGAGAAGAGTTATTCACACCACATTTGAAGCTAGGCACACATTATTTTGGAAAGAATATTTAGTGCTGTTACTGTCTCAGATCTTTTGTCTACGTTAATTTTGAGTCATTTGCATTAATTATTCATTTATCCTAGATAAATTGGAAAGTTCTGTTTAATTTCCTTTCAATACTTTATAGTATATACTATATAGACATGATATAAATAGAAACATGAGAAGATAATATTTCATGCGAAAATTAACACAAGTGTAAATTGAAATTACTATAACCGTTCATTTACAGGAAAACAATCGGTTGAAAGGCACACGTGACAATTAGATTTCAAGATTTGAGCTAAGATTTGGGAGGCAAGAATTAAAGTTATTGAATTTACTAAAAACTTAAAAAGCATAGCCATTATTTTCTTTTTTGTGTACGCGTCCACTAGATGCAAGCAAAGTTAAAGTTGTCCTTGTAATAGAAAAAATCTTATACCTATTAAAACCCTAAATAACTATGGATAAAATGAGTGGTAATGAAAAAAACATTCAATGTTATGACTCTATGCATACCTCTGTGACAAAGAAAGCGTGGAATCCGTATGGTACCCTTGCTGGAAGTGGAACAATTGCTATGGCCTTAGGAGACATCGTTCTTGCATCAATCACATTAACTTCCGATTTCCTGTTATCATTAGAAATATTTTGATTAGCAAAACCGTTCACATGATAGTGATTCTAGTTGTACAGCTGTTCACATCTTTGCAAAATAAAACTGTATCTTCAGCTCCCGCTGTGTCAATCTAATAATACAAAGCCAGCAAGTTATCTTCATC
Source organism: Thuja plicata (assembly GCA_018584345.1). NCBI lineage: Eukaryota > Viridiplantae > Streptophyta > Pinopsida > Cupressales > Cupressaceae > Thuja > Thuja plicata. Next base: position 2,011,375 of record MU228147.1, on the reverse strand, counting down.
GCAATTATATGGGAACTGCACATACCCAGTGTTCTCATCATGAACAAAGCATATCAAATAACCATCATCTTCCTCTAACTCCACACCAGATTCCCTTGGTACAAAGATTGCTTCAGAACCAAATCTTCCAGGCCCAAACTGAAAGATGCCCTTCACATTGCCTCCAACCTCAATTTCTTTTTTACCCAATTCCGGTTCAGCTTGGAGATCAAACTTAGCAACGGCTTTCACCTTTGCCAATGAATCTAATATGGTTCCATACACAAAACGTTGCTTCCTACATGAATGACCAAAATACGAAAGAAAAATTATAAATATTAACAATCTTTCTCTTAATGATAGGATTTGTAAAGAAATATCAAAAGACTGTCCACCAGAATTCTTTGACCAGAGGAAGAAAATAATTTAATAAACATTAATTAGGCAACATTGAAAACATAAAAAGGTAGATATTCATGAATATGCAGAAATAAAAGGGAAATCTACATGCTATTCCAACCTTCTGTAGGTGCAGTTTTACTGCATCTTTACCTTCCGATGTAATTTTCATTGATACGTGGAAAATCTACAGCAGATTCAGAAAGCTTCTTCTGTGAAGCATATCCAGTCTTTAGGTTAAATCGCATTTCATAGCTGACCCACAACAATCAAAAAATGAATATCTACATTGTATTTTTCCAAATTGTCTTACTGCATACAAGTTCAAAACTTCAATCTGTCCATATTCAGAGGCCATAAATTCATAGAATTATCTGAACTTTCAGGAAAAACTGGCCAATAAGCATCAAATGAAATAAATCTTTCATTCAATGACCACTGAAGAGAATGAACAACATACAATTCATTTGTATAGTTTTTCAGATTTTCTTTCAAAGGCCCTGCAGCCATTTCGAGATCTAAATCCAATAGGCGACATGTGTAAAGAATAATTTCATCACCCTCCTCCCATGCATTGGCTGAAACAATTGAAACAAGCATAAAAACAGCATGAATAAAATCATTATTCTTTTAAGCAACTATAAAATCAAATTCATAGTTTTGATATAATTATGTGCCCAAATAGAACTAAATATCGTAGCCGATTCAGGGATAGTGACAAAAGAAAGAAGAAATGCCGTACATGATTTTGTAAAATAATCAAGTATGTAGCTTTATACAACCGGTGGTATAGACCTTTAGCAACAGAACCATAACAACTTAACAGAAGAGGATCATTCAGGTTGTCAATGTTTAGTGCTTACCATTGTGAAAAATGTAGCAGTTAGGAAGCTCAAACCAACGCATTTGAAGATCATCTTTTGCATATCGGGGAAGCACTCCAAAACGAGCTTTCTTGGTTTGATCAAATGTAAGAATAAGCTTTCCCTTCATCATATTCTGTAGAAGAAACACAAGTTGGAGTCTTAACAGTTTGAATCATTAACACGTGTATCTGAATTTCATATGAAATATATTAGTTCAGCGACATACAGGGAAGCATTTCTAAACGGACAGATTTGAAATTTGATAAAAAATCATCCAGGAGTTACTTCTAATTTTGAAATTTTATTCATCGAACATCTCCTTCCTTGCAATATTTTTTGTAGTTTCACTTGAAACTGGGCTTTTTTTTAAATGTTTTACGCCATTTTAACTGCTATCTGACATGAAAATAATTTGAAACTAAAATGTTGAAAGCTTTAGTCACCTTGGGGTGAAAATATAAAGGAAGATCCATGAAAATTGCATAGTTTTGAGTTATTGCAAAATCATGCATCATGACAGGTTCTGGAATCGTTATTGGAACTGGATCAAGCATGTAACCTTCCTTAGTGACAACATGGTATGTAACATATGGAGCAGTGAATTGGTAGCCAAATGTAAACATCTCTCCTGTAATCCAATTGAAACCACATGATAAAAAAAAATTCCATCTGCTATTAAGTTATCATATTTAATACATGCTATTGTTCAGAATTAGCGTAGCTATACATTGCTCACGTTTTGCTATATTTACCAGTAACAGGGTCAACCTTTGGATGTGCTGTAAAGGAGTGAGTTAATCTTTTATCATAATCCATCAGCCCAAGTGTCTGTAGATCCCCATCTTCAAGGACTCTTAGCACATCTGTTAGAAAGAGGAGATGAGCAATTAACTCCATATCCTTAACCAGCATTGCATGTCCTAAAGTTTATGATACATGATGGGAATGCTTCAATATGTGTGAAACACAGTTGAAGTACTTAAAGTTGAAAAATATAAATGATAAACAAATCAAAACATTAAAAATCTATAATGATTTGCAACCCTCTAGCATCTACTGGTCATTATTTTCAAATTTCAAATTTCTTTTAATTTAGACGAACCGAATTCAGCCCCTCAATTTGAAAGGAATTTAAATTTTATATTAAGATAGCTAAGTTGAATATTGGGTAACTTTTATAAAAAACAATGTCTCCCAACTTGATTTAAATTCCCGCCACAACAGTTTCAGGTGGAATATTTGTTAAGGATCATATCTCAGTGTTTGTGTGATAGATCAATTGCACATAACCAGGCAATTTTTGGTGATTTATCTCAACTTAGTCGAGGGGTTATTGGCATCTCCGATAAAAGTATATGTTTCTTGTATTGGAACTATAATCATTCTATTGTTATACTTCAATTTATTTGTAAGGTAAATATTATTAAGTCACTTATGAGTTCTTGCAACTTAATTATGGTTAAAAGAAGAAGAATCTAGATGACTTGCTCTAGAAGTTTCCTAGATAATAACCTTTCTTCCTTCAATATAGATTCACCTTCAATTCGTAAGGTAGCATTATTAGTAGATAAACTACAAAAGTATAGTTTATCACCAAATTGATCATGGGATTGAAACCCAAGATATAAGATTCTAACAATATAAAAGGTAAAGGCAAAGACAGCACTAGTGGATTACATGAAAATTGTATTGACGTGTTCTACCTCTCTCCCTCACTCCCTGCCTCCCATGTTTCCTCTTCCCACCCACTTCCTTTTTTCTTTCCATCCTCAGCCCTTCCTTCCCTTCTCCCCTACCTAACTTCCCCTGTTCTCCCCTGCCTAACCTCCCTCCTTACCTTCCTGTACCCATCCCCCCCCCCTCCTTTCCCATGCTTCCTTCCACATGGACATGGTAGTGAACTAACAATTTTGAAGGCAGTGGCATGCTATTAAACTAGCATGCAAACCACAAGAGAGAACCATAAACTTTAAAGAGGTGAAAGTTGGAAATTAACAGGCATCACATTAGAAGTGTACACCCTTAAGTAAACTAATAAATATGCATATTTGAATTTAAATTTGGACAGAATCAATTTCCCCAAAATGGGAGTGCTGTCACACTCAATCTGCAATATCCTTTATAATCACATTGTTCATGTTTGGAAATATTACAGATTAGTATATTACTATTAGGTTAGTAAAAAGTTAATTTAGTTTTAGTGGGTCATAATATCAATAAATGTTTGTTAGAGAGATAGTAGATCAGGAGGTTATTCAGGTGGTTAAAGGAATAGCTGTACAAGCCAATGCAAGTGAAATGTAAACACACTTTGAGTTTATCCCGAAATAATAATATTCTATATTCCCCAGGGACACGTCCCTTGGGTTTTTCTAGGCGTACTTGTCTTGGAGACATGGGAATGTCCTAAGGACGTCCCCTAGTCATCCCCCTTTTTAAGTAAAGTGTCCTAAGCATCGTAGGGATGTGTAGATGGGTAGGAAACATGCACTGAATGGCTGGCTTCCATCCCCTGCATTGTACAAGTGTTTTCAATGAAAAAAATTTAAAAATGTCCAAACTTTGAAAAAAAGAATGATGTATTATTATTTTTTAAGGGCCCTCACACCACTCTTAGCCCTAAAACAACAAGAAAGGTCTCCCTATCTCATTTTGACTCATTTCTACATGCCAAAAAAAGTTACAGCCAAGTTGGCGCCCCAAATAATTATTTTGAGCAGGGCTTGAAGGTGTAGCTGGGAAAACCAGCATTTGTGAGCAGTGAGGAGTGAGGTAGCAAGAGAAGTGAAAGATGTAGTGATTTTGGTTTTGCATTTTTTCAAAGTTCAAAGGAAGAAATGTATGATTTTTATTATTTTTCTGTTTATCAGTGAGAATAATGACCAAAATGAGATGGAAGAAAGAAATGAAAATCAAAATGTGAGAGTTTCAGGCTCATTAGGGAGTTCTCCAAAGAGTGGGAGAGCTGTGGGTGAAAGGGAACAGCCACAAAATCTATATGAATGCCCTTCCGAAGTTTTAAAACATTATGCAAAATGCCCTTTTAATCCCAAATAAACTCTCCTGACTCTCCTCCAATCAGGGTCAACCCTAGACAAAAATAAAAATAAAAATTTGGGGGCTACTAGCGTGTGGTTGTGTCACAATTGCAAAGCAACTTTTAGAGGGACCTGTAAAGAATATATTGTCATCTATTGGGCTTTATAGGAAAAGGAGTGAAGATATCTCAAGAGATGAAGGAGATGAGAAGGTAGAGGTTCATAGATTGCATATGGAGGCACAATCAAGGTCTACAAGGGTGCTATTGACAACAAAATCTGCACAATCAGCTGTGTATGCCCTCTATGGTTGGTAGTGATACTGGTTGTAATGTCCCTTTTTTAGGCAACTTGCATTTAATTAGTTAATTAATTATAAAATCATTTTGGTGGACAGAAACGGATTATTCAAAATTGACTTTCAAAATTGAAGCTTATTTATTAAAAGTAAATTTAAATTATATCTTTCCAGCAAGTTCCAGTGAGACTATAAAAGGAGAATGAAAGGAGTCATTTGGCATTTTGGATATTTCATATTTCCAAAAACCACAATTGTGGAGATTCAACAAGTTTGTTCAAGTGCAGCCCTAGGACAGAAACCCTAAGGCAAAGATTGGATTCAGTGGTGAAAGATCGTCCCTAGCTGATACGATGAGATCCATTCAGGTTTCACCTTGCACAAAAAGATTTGCAGGTGGAATCACACAAGTTTCACACAGGAGATTGAACGATTGAGAATTAATATTTGCGAAGACAAATTATCAGAATATTTGACTCTCGAATGAAAAACTTATGATATTGTTGCATTTTGGAAATCGTATAAATGATTGCCAAGAGGCGTATTGGACGCCATAGCCATGAAATCTATTCTCATTGTTGGGCAGTAGGTTCTTGGTGTTGTTAAAGCAATTATGGGTTATTTCTAGTTGTCATTCATAGATTGAGCTGGACATGAGTATATGGTGCAAGTCGTGGGCTTTTCCCCCATTGTGGTTGGCCGTGAATGTTGTATTGTGCTAGGCATGAATGTTGTATTGTGCTAGGCAGTGCCTTCTTCCTCTTATTAGATGTGAGGCTCCTTGCACCTAATCACTGTTGTCGGGTATTATGTAATTAATGTTGTTGGTTGGGAACTAGTTAGTGACTGAAGGTTAGGGAAGTTGGCGCACGGTTACCAACCGTCTCGTCCCTTCAGTCCTTTATATCCTTGTACTACCTTCGGGTAAGGAATCATGTTATGCACGGAAGATATCATACTGTAATCACTTGAATGAATGAATAAGAGAATTATTCTTTGCTTTATTACTGTCATGCTCTGTGTATTCAGTTCTGCAAGTAACTAAGTTTACCCTGAGAGGCAAACATTTGGCGCCACTGCCCAGACGGGCTTGGGAAGACAAGAACTGGATGGCGTACAGACACGATGGGTCTATATGTTGATGAAATTAATCCGGAAGCGGACGATGCACGTATAGAACTGTACGAAGGGGAAGACGATCAAACAAGGGAGTTTAGAATCCTCTTTCGAGCGGCATTGGAAACCCACGTCCGCTGGGAGGCCTACGAAGGGGAAGTTCCAACAAGTGCAGTGTGGTCCGCAATTGAGGCTAATCCTGCAGCAAACCGATTGCTAAATCACCTTCCACGCCTGTTGGCACAAGTATCGCTTGCACAACGCGCTCGCCTGGAGGAGATTGCCAGAGAGGAATGCCGTCAGGAAATCCTTCGCACGTACGAGGCACGTGAACACCTTCATCGCCAGAAGGAAGGTGATGGCAACCGGAGGGGACTCTAAGATGTGAGGACCAGCCGAAGGGTAGAAAAGAACACAAAAATAAACAATTGTAATGCGAAGTCACTCAATTGACAATGTTGTAAACCGACATGAATCAATAAAATAAGTGTTCTTTAAAAGCAATGTTTTGTCTGTAGTTTTTGATGCCCAATCTTTTAAATAAGGATAAGAATAAAAAGGTAATGGAGAATGAATGTGAGGCCGCACAGAAGGCTTTAATCTTCACACAGCAAATCGAACGCCAACAGAGGCTGAGGCAACTTGCCCAAGACCAACTTGTCGGAGGGTTGACCGAAGGGGACCTCGGAAGTGTTACGGAAGGTGCACAGGCCGACGAGGAGCTGTTCACCTCGCCCGAGCATCGGAGAGAGCGAAGCAGGGAGGAGCTGCTTGAAGAAACACAGCAGAGAAAAGCCTTACTTCAGGATGAAAGAGATCAGTTTGAGAGTCTGACCCATACACCTGGTGCAGGGAACTAAACTCAAGGAGACGGTACGGACGAAGGTGCTATTAACGCACAGGTGAACCCTCCGTTTGAGCCAACAACTCCACATAGTATGGTACCCTCAATAACACTTAGGCAAGCACAAGGGCAAGTGCCATTGGTCAATACCACAAACACTAACCAAGTGGGTGAGGGTACGAGTGTTGGCACAGGCGGTGTCAGGGCACAAAATCCACCGCGGACACAGCAACCAGTCAATCCACCTATGGCGATGCACAAGGAGAAATTACCTAAATTTCATGGCGACAATAAGGATGATCCAGTACGGCATTGCCGTACCTGTGAAACCATCTGGTCAGCCAATGGGGTCACTGACCAGGATGAGTGGGTGAAGTAGTTTCCAGCCACATTGAGAGGAGTTGCCATTGATTTGTACTCTGACATTGACAAAATGAAGGTGACAACATGGAACCAACTTAAGAAGGAATTCGAGGAGTTCCGGCTCCTGAGGGACGATAACGAAATAGTCTCTGAAATCTATGGCACAAAGCAAGGCAAGAAGGAAATGATATGAGCATACAGTCGTCGACTGAAAGAGTTAGTTGGGAAAATGGAGAGCCAGCCAGCAAATGCCCTAAAAAAGAGATGGTTTGTCGAGGGCTTGAATTCCAAACTACGGAGAAAAATGAAGATAGTACCCCCAACGTCGTATGACGACGCATATAACCGGGCTATGGACCTGGAAAGTGAGGAGAAGACATCGAAAAAGAAGAAAAGTAAATCCTCTTCGTCGGAGGGCAACACTTTGGACGACGGAAGTAGCAGTGACGAGGGACCAAAGGTCACTGCACTCCAAAAAGATATGGAGAGAATGCTAAAAGAATCTAAGACAACGAAAGGGGGTACCAGCAAAGACGACGAACTATGGTGTACTGAATGTAAGGAAAGCGGCCACACGAGGGGTGCCTGTCCCAAAAAGGCATTTTGTGACATCTGCTAGATCATGGGACATTCCACAAAGGAATACCCATACAATCTGAAGGTATGAAACCAATAGGTGCTCTTCACTCAAGAGCATTCGTCCACATCGGGAACCATGGAAACAAACAACAACGCATCTTTGGGGGGCTACCGAGGCAATCGGCAAGGTGGACAAGGGAACAATAACAATTCCACTCGTACCAGAATATAGTATGATGCAAAAGGACGCCCAATGATCCAATGTAGAGCGTGCAGCCAATGGGGTCATTTTGCCAGAGACTACAACAACAATAATGAAGCCCCTCAGAAGCTGTGTCGGTGGTGTGGGTCGAGCGACCACGAAGATGTAAATTGCCCTAAGTCCGGCGCTGGGACTAATCGGCTGGACATTGAAGAAAATACGGAAACCATATTTGCCCTCACCCGGGGGCAAGCTAAGCAATCCAGGTACCCATATCCTCGCACGGAGAAACAGAGGATGCGGGAAGCACGAGACGAATTAGAAAAGATAATGAAGGCCCAACAAGAGACACAAGGGGCAACAGGGTCCTACAACCAACGCGAGGCAGAACAAAACACTCTAAGGCAGATGCTTCAACTGGAGGTACCACTGAGAATCCAAGACCTCCTTTACACCATGCCGCATTTGGGAGCAGCATTACTAGGTACACGGGCCAACCAAACCAACACCATGCACAAGGACATTCCCATTCCGGGTGGGTCTCCGACGGATCCAATGTTGTTGGCCGTCAATCAAGGCAGACACCCAGCCGTGGTAGAGATGGGCATTTTGGCACCATCTTAACAGACACCATAGTTGATGGTGGATCAGGAGTAAACGTCCTACCAAAAGAAACATGGAAAAAATTAAGTAAGCCTACCTTGTGGCCACCAACATTTAATTGGTTGGGTGCTGATCAACATGGGATCAAGCCCCTCGGGACACTAATGGCACAACCAGTTACGGTTGGTGCACAGTCGTTTTTACTTGACTTCGTTGTCATTCCAGTCAAGCAAAAGGGTTACGACGCCATCCTTGATCAAGGGTGGCTAGTGACAGCTAAGGCAAACCATAATTGGAAACAAAATACCCTTGCAATGGAGAGTGGAGGCAGAAAATTTATAATTGACCTCCGGACTCAGTTGGTGAGTGAAGAAATGGCCTCCTCCTTAGCGTCGGAATCTAAAGGAGAAAACTACCAACGCGACGAAGGAAGACATAGAATGGAACCAAATGAGGAAGGCATACTAAACCTAGACGAATGCTTGGACGACAATATGGATTCACTGAACAAACTTCTCCACTGACAAATGGAGGATTACAAGATATTTTCACCTTCATGTAATGTATTAAGCATTGATGTACGAAGCATCCATGAGGAGTCAGAAAAATTTCCCCCAGAGCACGAGGAATTTAAGGAAGGGAATGCTGCAATTGATAGTGCACCGGCACACCAATTTGGTGATCAAAATTCCATGAGGTATGAGGAGCCAACAGTGAAACCCCTGAATCTCGACACGGAAGCAGAAGCGAAAGCCATCCTGGTAGGGGATGACTGGAACCCAGTTTTAAAAGTGGCGGCATTTAAAATCTTTACTAAATACAAAGATGTATTTGCGTGGACGTATAAGGACTTGAAGGGGTTCCCACCCGAACTGTGCGTTCATCGTATTCTATTGGTAGTGGCTGCAGTACCAGTACGACGGCGGTCGTACACGATAAACAAAAACTATGCCGCCGGGGTGAAAGATGAGATCGAACGAATGCTCGAGGCCGAGATTATCTTCAAAGTGCAAACTAGTGAATGGGTATCCCCCGTCGTTATCTCTCTCAAGGAGGGAAACCGGATGAGGATTTGTGTTGACTTCCGATGCCTGAACGCAGTTACTATCAAAGACCCATTTCCCATTCCATTTATAGATTCTATCCTCGAGGAGGTGGCTAGCCACGAAATCTATTCATTCATGGACGAATTTTCTGGCTACAATCAGATATCAATAGCAGAAGAGGATAAATTGAAAACAACCTTTGTGGTAGAAGATGGAGTATATGCCTACAACCGCATGCCATTCTGTCTTTGTAATGCACCAGCGACGTTCCAGAGCATAATTCTTCATATATACGATAAGATGTCTGTCGGTAACTCTAAGGCTTTCCTCGATGATTGGTCCATCTACAGTGGGGAGGAGACACACCTGAAGGCCCTCAGTGAATGCATGGAGAGGTGCCGAAGGGCACGACTTGCACTCAACCCGAAGAAATGTCGGTTCATGGTGCCTCAGGGAAGGCTGTTAGGGCATATCGTGTGCAAAGCGGGACTCAAAATCGACCCCGATAAAGTTCGAGTAATTGTGGATATGGAATCTCCACGAGATGTCACTAGGGTTAAATCCTTCCTGGGACACATTGGCTACTATCAAAGGTTTATAAAAAAAAATTCCCAGATATCCCACCCCCTCGACAATCTCACCAAAAAGGGAGAACCCTACGTGTGGGGAACGGCTCAGGAGGAAGCCTTCAAGGAATTAAAATCACGACTGTGGGGGCACCCATTTTGACTTTCCAAACTGGGACAAAGAATTCCACGTGCACGTGGATGCTTCCAACTATGCCATAGGTGCGACATTGGCTCAGGTCGGTAAGCATGGGTTGGATCACCCGATCTACTTCGCCACCAGGTAACTCTCAAAAGCAGAAAAGAATTATAGTACAACGGAAAGAGAGACCCTCGGCATGGTCTATGCCGTGCAGAAATTTAGACACTACCTGCTCGCGACCCCCTTCACATTTTACGTAGACCACCAAGCATTAATGTACTTGGTAAATAAACCAATAATCCAAGGACGGGTGAGCTGATGGTTACTGTTGCTGCAGGAATTCACCTTCACCATTATAGTATGGCTGAGCAAGTCACGTGATTGCGGACCAACTCTCTAGAATCAAATCTGGAGAGCCCACAGACGGAGTGAATGATGAGTTCCCGGATGCGCACCTATTCCATATTGCGATCCTACCGGCGTGGTACACCAGCACTGGCGAGTACCTCTCGACATCACAGTTCCCGAGGGAGATGTTGCCCGGCTAACGAAGGAAACTGGTGTTGAGAAGTAGAACATTTCAACTTATAAATGGATTACTGTATAAAATGGGACCGAACCAAGTACTCCGAAGGTGTGTTCTCGAGGAAGAAATTCAAAGCGTGCTACGGGAGGCACACGAACACCCAACAGGCGGGCACATGGGACCCGACACAACAGCACGGAAGGTGTTGTTGGCAGGATTGTTGTGGCCCACGCTACACAACAATGCCTGAGAGTGGGTGGTAGGATGCGACACCTATCAAAGGGTCGGGAAGCCATTAAAATGGGATTTTATGCCTTTGCAACCCTCTCAAGCACAGGAACTCTTCGAACGGTGAGGCTTGGATTTCATCGGACGCCTAAAAGTAAGCAGGGCTCGGAGATGCCGATACATCGTGGTAGCCACGGAATACATGACCAAATGGGCGGAAGCACAGGCCTTGCCAGACAACTCAGCCTTGAGCACGGCCAAGTTCATTTATGAGCAAATCATAACACAGTACGGAATCCCAGTTCAGTTAACTAGTGACAGAGGGGGTCACTTCATCAACCATGTCATCCGACTGTTGACTACAGAATTCAAAAATTTTCACTCCCTGTCTAGTCCATATTACCCTTGGGCCAACGGGCAAGCCGAGGCCACCAACAAGATAATAGTCTCGGTAATTTATAAGTCATGTGGGGTAGAGCAGGAGGACTAGGAAGAAAAGCTACCCTCAGTGTTATGGGCTTATCGAACAACTTACAAAATCACCACCGGACATACGCCCTTCCAATTGATGTACGGGCAGGAGCAGTTGTACTGGTAGAGTTCATGGTGTCGAGCTTGCGAATAGCCGTGGAGAATAGGCTTGAAGATATGGAAAGCCCCCGAGAGCGATTGTACAACTTAAACAAGTTAGATGAACATCACCTGATGGCACAGTGGGCAACAAAGGTAGCACAACTGCGTCGGAAGGCTTGGCATCATAAACATCTCAAACGCATTCAGTTCACCCCGAGCCAACTGGTACTAAAATTCAATGGTAAGAACGAGATTAAGCCCGACAAGTTTAAGGCAAAGTCGTTGGGGCCGTACCGGGTTAGACAAGTCGGTGACAACGGGGCAATTAAACTATGGACACTCGATGGCAAGGAAGTCCCTGACACAATTAATGGGTCCAAACTGAAACCATATCATGAGCGGCGACAACTTGACGACCCACCTGCGGGCCCAGCCAGTGAATGAAAGAAAAAAAACTGTAAATAATAAAAAATTAAAAAAAAAAACTTTTATGTTGTACGGTCGTACGGAGCATGACTCAAAAGACTAGAGGCATCGTACGACAAAAGGTCGTACGGGCCCACAAGAGCTCGCAGTGAATCTAAACAAGGAGAAAGCCATAAGACCGTATGATCGTACGTCCGTACGGCATGTCACTTAACCAACGAAGCACCGAACGGCAGAAAAAGAGAGAGAGAGAGACATAAACCTCACGTACTGCAAGGAAGAAGCCACACGCCATACAGCCGTACGAAAGGCCAAGGAGAAAAATGCCAAACACCGTACGGAACCACGGGTCCCTACGAACAAGAAAATTAAAGTCGTACGGTAAGTGCAAGGGAGGCTTTGCAGGGGCAAAAATTCGTAAAGCCGTACGAACTGCGGAAGTGGCCAGGTGATTTTAGGAATGTCGTACAGTACCCAACAAGCATTCCGAGAGGCATGAGGAGTTACCGAAACCGTGTGGGTCGTACAACCGTACGAGCAAAGACGAGCACAGTAAAATAGAAGGGTTTTTCGGAATAGACCGTACGGAAATCACAGGCATTGGAAGGATATTGCAGGAGGAAGTAAGCACGGTGCCGCACGGAAGCCAGGCAGTGGGATTTTGACTTAGTTATTTATTTTGGGTAAGGTCAAAACAGTGAATAGTTATGGATTCGGCAGGCAAAAGAACCTGGAGGAAAAGGTTAGAAGCAGAGACAGGTAGCAATCGGAGCATGGATAAAAATGTGCATACACTACCTTCTGGCATGAGGATTGCAGGCACAAGCACAACGAAGAAGTTAAAAGTTCAGAGGCCATCCATGACGATTGCGGAATCTCAAAAAGACGCAGTCTCAGCACAAACATTTGCCTTTGAAGGTTTGAACGGCCTAGAATGCCGACGATGGTGGACGGAGAATACAAATACTCCGGATAATCGGCTGGTTACAGATAACCTCACAACGGCACAGGTACATTGGGTAATCCAAATGCCTATTTTCTGCATCAAAGACTTCGAAGGCCCGTTGCGGGCAATGATAGTCTTTTGATAGTTTTTCTAAGCAGAGTACTCTTTCTTACCAGAACCATTTGGTGACGGTTTCATTCACGACAACAGAGCTTCGGAGGGTATTTGGGCTGCCAACCAAAGGGGTTAGGGTAGAGCTGAAACCACAAAAAATGGCTATAGAAAATAAAGATTTTTATCTAAGGCTTGTTTCTCGAGATGATCTCACACCTGCAGAAAAGGACTCCCTTCGGAAGTCCTCCCACCACCGAGGAATCAAGAAGACCTTCGTCAGGGAAGGTCACAAGAGGTGTCTAATGGACGTAATGAAGAGTCATCTTACAGGGTCCAGTCGGGCTTCCGACATATCATTTCTGTAGGTCACCATCATGAACAACTTACTCGGAGGTCGGATGTACGACTGGGGGGTTGTACTTGCTGAGCGGATGTATGCCTTCATGACAATCCAGCATCAAACATTTTATATGCCACATTATGCTATTGGAGTCCTGTTGGATGCAGTCGAGTGGCAGATTCCCTCTGACGTTCTGGCACAGGAAGTGAAGGTGGGGCCTTTGGCTCCTGAAGAGCCTCTCGTCATGCGATGGCGTCACTTAGACGCGAGTGGTCAGAAGATCGTGGCAGGCTCTAAACGAGCCCGACAGGAGGTGGATGCTAGCGGAGCACATGGTGACACGGATAGCGGTAGGGAGGAGACTTCTGCGGAAAGTGCTTCGGAGGGGGAGGATGATGAGGAAGTAGAGGTAATTTCAGCCACACCACTACTATTTCTGCGACCTGTGCCTTCTAGTGGAGTGGAGTTTGCCTCGGGCATGGCTGCTACAACTATACCGGCATTTGGACAGGTTTGGGCCCCCATTCAGTTGACCCCACCTATGGTTACATTGGCAGAAGTTTCCATAGCTGCACCTCCTAAGACAAAGACATTGGCAAAAGTTTCCATAGCTGCACCTCCGGAGACAGAGCCATAAGATAGTGTGAGCACTCCTCCCATCCTTATTCAGGATACCGCCTTAGTGGGCGAAGGCGTAGTAGCAGAGGTAACGGAGGTAGAGAGACCTAGAGAGCAGAGTATAGATGAGTCAGCGCAGGTACGGATGGAGGTGGTTGGATCCGAGGCAGCGGTTACTTTTGACGCCTCCCTTCTGGTGGACTCAAGTGGTAGCAATGTGGGTAAGGCCATGCACACAGGGCATCTTCCAACAGGATGGGTCGCACTAGTGCTTACCTAGCACAACATTGTTTGGCTCTAGTGACTCGGGGGCCCACCATTCAGTCCCCCCTGCGAGAGGACATCCAGTCGGATCGAGAGGAGTTGGCTAGCCCTGGACAAGGAGACGGTGAGCCAAGTACACAGGCCATAGTGACTAAGCAGGCCATGGTGACTGAGGAGGACAGAGGCTCTCCAAGGGCCGAGGCCACGAGTTTGACAGATAAGTGTGAGCTTGATGAGGCGTTGGGTGAGGATCTAGACGTGTACTTGGATTCCCTTTCAGCTGTGATAGATAAGGGTAGAAGACTGGTGCGGACGGTGTTAGCAACACGGCAGGCAGAGGAAGTCAGAGAGCAGGCTAGGGTAGTCGCGGAGCGAGCTCAGGAGGAGCTAGCTACCCAGATAGCCACTCGGCAGGCCGCCTGGGCGACAAAGTGTGCACAACTTCTGGCCCAGTTGGAGGCAGCCACAGTTGGTAAGGGTATAGTAGAGGCCCAGTTGGCCGAGGCCACAGAGGCATGCACTCAGGCCAAGGAGGCAAGTTGGCAGAAGGAGACAGAGCTCCAGGAGGTTGTTCTCATGCTCAAGGAAGCAGTAGAGACCAACTCCCAGATCCACGCAGATTTGGATATCCGCACCCAGCAGGTGTACCAGTTACGACGAAAATTGAACCCCTCTGTGTGCCAGTCGTCACTCCCAGGGATGCCCTCTTCTACTTCTTCTTAGTTGCGTTCTTTCATGATTTGTACTCGGCAGTATTCTATTTTGTTGTTAAGTCGTCAGAGACGACTTGTCTTTTTGGAGGGGATGATGTTGTCGGGTATTATGTAATTAATGTTGTTGGTTGGGAACTAGTTAGTGACCGGAGGTTAGGGAAGTTGGCGCACGGTTACCAACCGCCGCGTCCCTTCAGTCCTTTATATCCTTGTACTACCTTTGGGTCAAGAATC
Organism: Thuja plicata; assembly: GCA_018584345.1. Taxonomy (NCBI): domain Eukaryota; kingdom Viridiplantae; phylum Streptophyta; class Pinopsida; order Cupressales; family Cupressaceae; genus Thuja; species Thuja plicata. Next base: position 1,996,352 of record MU228147.1, on the reverse strand, counting down.
ATGTTATGCACAGAAGATATCATATTGTAATCACTTGAATGAATGAATAAGAGAATTATCCTTTGCTTTATTACTGTCATGTTCTGTGTATTCAGTTCTGCAAGTAACTAAGTTTACCCTGAGGGGCAAACAACCACTATCTTCAGAATACAGCACTGTGTTGCATTTTGGGAGAGAATATGAGCAGCACCTCTAGGGAACAAACATGGAGATGCAGACGTAAAAAAGGGGTCATGGAAATCCAAGGAGCAGATCGAATATCAAAAATTATCATTCTGAAATCTACAGTAGCCTCAAACCTTTTGTGATCAAAGATTCATGAATAGAAGATTAATGAGTGTTGAATATGCAGTCAATATGTCTGAAACTGATATTTTGTAACTCTTTTACTCGTTGGCAGCAAGTTAAACTCTTCCATTGTTATTTGCAGCTTGTGTGAATGAATCATAATTGATGGTTGAATTCCTTAAAGTCTTTATAATCATCATGGCGATGCATAAAGAATTAGACATTTATCATAAAACATAGCAAATCAAAAAACTTCATAGGAGAATGCACATTGCACACAAACTGTTTGAAAAAGTGCTTGCTCATTAAAAGCTTGAAAAAGTCAAAAAAAATTGCATAGAAAATTGGCTTGTGTCAATTCACTGATAGTGGTAGTGATGATGTTTCTAAAAGAAGAAAGAGAGAGACTATCGCTAGCTAGAATGCCAAGAAAGTTGCAAGTTTGTTGAATATGCAGGCATAGGTGGTAGTCTTCCTTTGTCAAATTTTTCTATCCCCATGTCATCCCATTCCGTGGAGCACGTTATTCTTAATTCAAACAAATGTTCCAAGATGTAGCTTTTATTAGTCCTATTAATGTGAGTTCTATACCATTACAATATGCAGGACATAACACTCATGGTTTTTGGATGAAACAACAAATATTGAGTCCTCTCTTGAATAAAGACACCACTAATGCTAAATATTGTAATGAAATATCATAACGGTGACTCCATATGCAAAGTGCGAGATCCTGATGCATCTCTAGTAATCTTGTGGATTTTCTTCGTCTACTTAGGTTCCTTCACCTTGTCAATCCTATTCAATAATGTATCAATATCATCCATCGGGAGTACTTCCTCTACTCTTCTTTTCTTCATGTTCTCCCTCAGTCAATCAAGAATTATGGACAAATCCATGCCATCATCCAGCTGGTCATCCTCATTAAGTCCTTTCAAAGCTGAAATGATCTCATCATCAACCTCCTGTGTCGAAACTAAGTTGTCTCATATCATCTCCCAAATCAACTACCAATCGCACAATAGGAGATGTTGGCAATATCTCTAACCCCAGTTGCACTGACTACATGGGTGAAGTTGCTCCTTGATCCTCTTGAGGTAGAATTTTTGTATCTACACCTTGTTATGAACTCTGTTCCTTATCCTGCATCTCTACTTCCCTTATTGATGAAGAATTGTTAATGGAAGTAGATGTGGTAGACCTTTGCCTCTTACTTCCAAATTCCTTACTAGCAGTTCACTCACTTGTTGCTTGTGATACCTCGGCCACATTGTCCCCTTTCCTTGAGGTTTGTCCTTCATCCTCATTATGAAGTAATGAAGTGTTGATGATCCTTTCATCTCCTTTTGAGGAAGACTCCTCACTTTGCATCCTTCCATTTGTGAAAGTAACACCTTGTTTCCTCAACTTGTTTATTTGCGTATCAATCCATGCTCTTGATTTGTCTACCACCTCCCTCATCAAGATGCCCAATTTCGTAAGCTCCTCGATCTATGACCAACATCTCTAACTTGATCAGGAATAGGGAAAATACTACACTTCCTCATGAAATCAACTGACATTCTGGACCACATCTTTCTCCTTATAGCAAGCTCGTCCACTAGATTTGCCTAATAGTCCTCAATGTTTATCTTGTGTCTATATCTCTTTCCCTTATAAGTATGGATTTTTAGGAATGGATCAAACTTTCCTTGCCTTAAAGCCTCCAAGCCTATAGAAATGAAACTCCATATTTACTGTCTATGTTGCCTGTAGCAAAGGACATGTCTCAAGCATTTTTCCCAATGTGATAGAGGAAGACATATTACAAAGTAATTGGTAAAATATGTTATGATATTAACAAGAGCATAAGCTCAATAAATAGGGAATACAAACTTTACAAAGAGGCAAGTTTCTAAAATAGAAACTGCCAAAAAGATCAGAGACGAGCTTAAGAAGATATTTACAACAAGTTACAATATTGAGCATTAATACTAAAAGTAATAAAATATTATTCTAATACCCTCCCTTAATGCTCAATCTATCAACTACACCAATAGACCCCCTGGATTTGACAAACTTATCTGAACTGAGGGGCTTGGTGAAAATATCTTCTGGCTGCTCTGATGTAGGAACATACAACAACTGAATGGACCCGTCTTCAACCAAGTGTCAAATGTAGTGACAGTAAAGTTCTATGTGTTTCATTCGTTCATGGAAGACTGGAGTCTTGGCAAGTTTGAGCACTCCCTGATTGTCTGAAAACAAAGGAGTCGGACCGATTTGAGATATTTACATATCTGCAAGCATCCGACGAAGCCAAACTGCCTCACAAGCTGCCTTAACAGCTCCTCGACACTCTACTTCAGTCGAAGAGAGAGCCACCACCTGTTGTTTCTTACTGGTCCAGGTGACTGCACCAGAACCCAAACTAAACACATATCCAGAAGTTGATTTCCTATCATTAACGGAGCCTGCCCAATCTGAATCTGTGAACCCGCTGAGTCTAGGATCGTCACACCTAGTGTAAAGAATGCCATAATTTTAAGTGCCCTTGACATATCGCACCCAATGATCAACGTTGGGGGCTGTCATGAAGCGGGATATGTAGCTCACTGCAAACTGAGATCAGGACGAGTGACAATGAGATAGATGAGACTACCCACTAGATGTCTAAATTGGGTTTCATCGACAAGAGGGGAATCAAATGTAGCTGACAATTTCAGACCAGTCTCCATGGGTGTGAAAGCAGGTTTGCAATTCTGCATGCGAAACCTGTCAAGCAAGCTTCTGGCATACTTAGACTGAGAAAGGAAGATGTTGTTGTCAGTCTGCCAAACCTCAACACCCAAGCAATAATGAAGAAGTCTGAGATCTGTCATATCAAAAGTGCTACACAAATCTTGTTTGATGTCGGAGATCAATTGTGTTGAATTCATAGTAATGATCAAGTCATCCACATAGACAACAAGAAAGAGAAATCATTACCAGAGCGTTTGATGTAGAGATTACTATCTGAAGGACTACGCTGAAAGCCACGAGCAACCAAGTACTGATCAATTTTTATGTACCATGCCCGAGGAGCCTATTTAAGTCCATAGAGGGCTATCTAGAGTCGACACGCTTCGGGTTCGGAACCGGCAACCTTGAAACCAGGAGGCTGCATCATGTAGACTTCTTCCTGTAGTTCACCATTGAGGAAAGCACTCTTCATGTCCATCTGATGGACTTTCCAACCATACTGAGCTGCAATGGCGAGAAGAAGACGAATAGTACTCATCTTAGCAGTAGGAGCAAAGGTCTCCTCGTAGTCAATACCCTCTCGCTGGGTGAATCCGCAAGCAACTAATCTGGCCTTATATTTGTCTAAGGTACCATCGACATGATACTTGACCTTATAGACCCATTTACAGCTAATGGGTTTCTTCGCGTGAGAAAGATCTGAAAGCACCGAGGTGTGATTCTTCTCAAGACTTTGGAACTCAGCATCCATTGCATGTTCCCATTCCGGAACTCCTTTGGCCTCGGCATATGTCTGAGGCTCATAGATGTTGTGGAAGTTAGCCATAAGAGCAAAATTGACGGAGTTATGCTGGATGCTCTTTTTGCTGGAAGTTCTACCCTCAATGAGCTCATCAGGCCGGAGATCACTGATGGTTTTAGCCCACCATTTGGGTCGAAGGATAGGTGTGCCAACATCAGGAGCTGGAAGAATAACTGGAAGAGGAAATGGATCAGGATCAGGAGGAAGGTGTGCATCTTCCGGAGGAAACTCTGGTGGTATATTATCAAGAACAGAGTAGGTAGCATCCCTCCCATCAGGTGGACCAATAGGAAGATCAATACTCAAGTCAGAGGCTTGCAAGGGCAGATCCCCAGAACAAAATGGGCCTCGGTCTTCAACAAAAACATCAAGACTGAAGATAACACGGTTAGTGTTAATATCAATCAGGCGATAAGCCTTATGGTTGTCACTATACCCTGTAAACATGAGTTGCTGACTCTTGGAATCCAACTTAGTGCGCTTAGCATCAAGAATCCATACATAAGATAAAGAGCCAAAGACTATCATATGGCTGATCCGAAGTTTGCGACCAGACCAAGCTTCCTCAGGAGTCATATTTTTACCAGCATGAGTGGGTCACCTATTAAGAAGATAGACAGCTGTGAATACTGCTTCTACCCAATATTTCCTAGGAACGTTTCTATGTTCCAGCATAGACCTAGTCATCTCTGTAATGGTGCGGTTGCGACGTTCTACAATGTCATTTTGCTGAGGGGTGTATGGTGTGGTGAACTGACATTTTATGCCATGAGTATCACAGAAAGTAGAGAACAGACAAACAAAACTCCCCTCCATTATCACACCTAAGAGTAATAATAGAAGAACCAGACTCTTTTTCTACTAAGGCCTTAAATTTTTGAAATACAGGAAACACATCTGATTTTTTCTTAAGGAAATACACCCACATTTTACGACTGAAATCATCGACAAGAAGCAAGAAATACTTGTACCCAATAACAGAAGTAGTATTCATAGGTCCACATACATCAACGTGGACCAGTTGCAGTAGCTTGGAGGCTCACCATGAGTCACCATCCTTGAAAGGTGTCTGGTGCTGCTTCCCAGCCTAGCAAGCTTCACAAACTCGAGGATTCTGAGTCTGAATATCAGGTAGGCCATGGACTAAGTCGTCCCGAACAAGCTGTGCAAGATACTGAATATTCAGGTGTCCATATCGCTGATGCCAGAGACTAGTGAGAGCGGAAGAGTGGGCTGTGAAGGCATGCTCAAGAGAATCGTCTGTGTCCACAAGTCTATAGAGACCATGATCCTCAATGCCAACAACTAGAGTAGTGTGAGAAGCACGATCAACAATCGAGCACTTATGTGCACTAAAAATAACATCCAGCTCAGGAGAGTGCCGCATGATCTGAATGACTGAAAGGAGATTAATTTCCATGCCAGGAACATAGTGCACATTGAGGAACAGGAGACGTCTTCCGCCTAACTGTATCTGAACATTGCCCTTGCCGACAATAGAGTACTCTTCACCACCACCAAAAATAACTGAGTCCGTGTAGGAGAACTCAACAAACCAATCACACTTGTGAGTGAAATGTCGATATGCACCAGAATCAATGTACCAGGTAGAAGACTTCACATGGTCTGCAGGTCTTTTAGCCATGAAGGCAAAAAACGCAGATTCTTGCTGCTCTGTGTGCTCAGCAACATTTGCTTGGGGCCAAAACCCTCCCTGCTTCCACTGCTCGGAGGCTAGTCTGGTACGGCAATCTTTGATCATATGACCAAATTTGTGACAGTAATTGCACTGCACCTTTTTCTTAGACCCATCCTGAGATTGAGAAGGACCCTTCTGCAGAAAGGACTGATATGACTGAAATTTGCCTTGATCCTTTTGAAAGGATTGGGCTAGGAAGGCCTGTTCAGAGGAGGACAATGGCACTACTACCAAACTGTTGTTTCCAACGATCCTGCTGCAGATGTTTGGTGCACAACTCAGGGAATTTCAGATCCACATTAGTCGAAGTAATGTTGAGAGTATCTATGAAGTGCTCATAAGAGGATGGTAGACTTTTCAGAGTAATGACTACCATATGTTCTTCCTCCATCTTCCGACTGATGGCTTCAAGTTGGTCGCGAATGTCTTTAATCTTCGTGAGATGCTCCTGTAAGGACATGAGTTCATCCATCAGGATGGAGAACAACTGGTTCTTCAGAAAGAATGCGCGACTTTTGTCTGATGTCTCATGCAACTCCTTTAGATACTTCCAGATGTCGGTAGCAGATTTTCCAGAGGGAATCTGAGGGAGCTGATCATCGATGACAGAGAACTTGAGAAGCATGACAACTTGATTCTGATCGCCAAACATGTCATGATCTGCAGGGACAGAGGTCAGACGAATCTCGGTGCCGAGAACAAGCGCATCCAGACGACGGTACTCAAAGATGGTCAACATGCGTTGCTTCCAGGTGTTATAATTGCCACCATTGAATCATTGATTGCCTTCCAACATCAAGTTGGTGAGTGACGCCATTTTGCACGCTTCCCAATGTAGATAAAGTGAGAAATAAAGCAGAGGTGCGAACCCTGAATTCAAAGCACGAATCCCAATGCAAAGAACAGAGGCTGAATCAGGTACAAACATCAAGAAAATGAAGAAGTATTGCTGGCACGGATTTCGAGATAAATTTCTAGTTGACCTAGAAAAATTCGACAAACACCCAGAAAAAATCTGAAAAAACCCAGAAGGAATCTGAAATCGGATTTGAAATCCGCTAGTACAAATTTTGATGCACGGAAAACGATGCACCCAGAAAATTCAGAGACTGACCCAGTTGAGATCACGAAAAACCAACCAAGAATCTATAAGAAAATTTTTATTTTGGCAACAAATTAGAGAGTTTCGAAAGAAACCCTAACCGACATTTTATACCTTCAAAAAATTGCAGAAAAATGGCTTTTGTGCAAAAAAAACACTAACAGAGGTCACATGGGAGCACAAAGAGACACGAAAGTGTGTTGAAATGACTAAAGACATGGTTGTTTTCCCTGCAAATCGACCATAGGTGGAAGAGATAGGACCAACGCAGGAAGGTGGCCACGAGTTTGAGAAAACACACCCAGAAACGAGTCGCGTGACAGTAGATAGACGGTTTTGCAGGAGTGTTACGAACATGGCACCCAGATAGCACAATTCCGACCTGCAAGACAAAGAAAACCGCGTCCAAGCCGTTTGGGAGAGCTGCAGAAGACGTCCAGACTCGGGATGAAAAGAAACCGCGCGATTTGCAGGGCAAAGACTTGCGTCCAAGACCCAGCTCGTAAGCAATGAAAGACAAACCTAGCACGATCCCTCACAAAATTTTCGAAAATCTCAAGTCTTGAATTTCATGAAGAAATTACAGATTTTCATAATATTATCTGGAAAAATAACTCAAGGGATTTCAATACTAAAATTACTATTTTTCAAAAAAGAGGCTCCGATACCATATTACAAAGTAATTGGTAAAATATGTTATGATATTAACAAGAGCATAAGCTCAATAAATAGGGAATACAAACTTTACAAAGAGGCAAGTTTCTAAAATAGAAACTACCAGAAAGATCAGAGACGATCTTAAGAAGATATTTACAACAAGTTACAATATTGAGCATTAATACTAAAAATAATAAAATATTATTCTAATAAGACATTCCCTGTTTATGCTTCACTTTCTACATATCAAACTCTGACAATTGCCTTACCACCTCCAGCAAGACATTATTATTCGTAGGATACTTCCTAAGTTTGTAAGGTTCTAAAGAAAATCCTTGGATCCTTGTGTACGTGAAATTGAGGAACTGGATGTACCAATATCCATACTTCTCAGTCAATGTCATGGCCTCCTTAGGTAAGCTCCTATGTAGTCCACCTTGAAGTGTGCGTGTAATGTTCATGGTGAAAATATCATTAACTCTCCTATAGCTTGCTCAATCATGCAGTTGTAACTTAGGATGACAATCATACACCTTAAACTGTCCCTTATCATTTCCTATCATGCCCCTACATATAAGACCTAGATACTTAATGTTTCTTGCTAGCAGATAGATCAGATAGGAACTCATATAAAATGTCCTTGTTTTTTCTAAGTTCCTTAATTGGGTGTCCAAATTGTCATTGAACATCCTGGCCCAATTCATCATCAGAGTTCCTACTGACACTTCCTCTATGAAGTAAAACATCCAAGTTTCAAACATAGCCCCTTGGGGTGCTCCCATGACCCTATTCAACATGAAAATCATATCACTATACTCATCCTTGAAGTCCTCACTTACAAGCCTCTAAGGTAACTTGGAATGATGCTTCCTTGGTTCACAAATCCAACTCTTATTGATGATGTCCATGAAAGCTTCAGGTTTCTTTTCAAACAATGTTTGTGCCTCTTCCTTAGACCTTATTTGCATCCTTGGGAAATACGGGATCCCAAAGGTCTCTCCCACTGCCTCTTCTCATAAAAATGCCAACACCCTTCCTTTGGCTTTGATTGTCCAGGATTCTAAATCACAATGTCTTGCACATTCCACTAAAAGCTCATTGCACTGAATGGCAGATGGAAATCCAACTGCATGGTAGATGCCACTTCTCATACTTTAATTTCCATGTCTGAAGGTAAGTGGTCCTTTGTTCCGAAAATCCTTCACTTCAATCTCCTCATGTCCACGTGTTCCATATTAGTATCCGCAATCTTCTTCCACTTGGAGGATATCAGGGACTCAAGATAGAACCCCCTTGATAACTTCTTTATCAGCACCTTCCTCACTGCTATCCCTTTGCTATCCGCCATATCCCTCTTTTGGACAATTTTGCCCTCTAAACTTAATGTATTTCATGCAAGGACAGCCCCTAACACTCAGCAATAAACTCTGATTTGATTGGGTAAGTCGTAAATTTATTATGATTTTTAAAAAAATCACCCCTGTTATGAGGAGTTTCAGATTTAGTCTGAAAACTAGCACTTCTTCAGCCTCTTGTGGTCTTGGAACTTGTATTTAATCCCTCCAAACTCACTGTAACAAGTTTCCATTTGGTTTGGTGAATCAAAAAAATCTAAATGATTTTTGTCAAAATTGAACTCTATAGGAAAACTTCAGACTTTAATCTGAAAACTTCGTATCTACAGTCCCTTGAATGCACTTGAATTACCTCTGATTTGCAGCAATTTAGGTTGGAGTTGGTCTCTATGATTTTTTTGTCATCACTTGTATTTTCATTTTGTGATTTTCCTCGTAAAGATTGCAGCCCTTGGTATTTTCAGATTTTAAGTCATCAAACCCTTCGTTTGCATCAATGCTCATGCTCGTTTGATTGTGTTTGGGTTGCCTCTCTTCTTGAAAAAGATCTCAATGGATGACTTTTCAAAATTTAGACCTCCTTTCCTCTTGCCAATCAATTTCAAGATGGCTATAGCTTACTTTCTTCAGACTTAGCAACTTTTAACTCCTCTTGGACGCTTGCTTTGACTTCCAATCTGAAGTTGATTTTCTTAATGTTGCTGTAGTTCTTTTAGATGAGTTTTTGGTTGAATCTCCTCCCTCACAACAAATGTGGGATTAAAAGAACTTACATTGAAACTCGTTCACATTGCTTTTAATTTATTTCCCTTTTATTTTATTAATTTTCATTTGATGCCTCAACCTTGTCATTCAAATCGTCATCGAATCGAGGAGATCTGCCCGGGTGGACTAGAACTGGTGATGCAGGAGGTCGGGTGAGAGAGCATGGGGGTACTGGGAATAGAAGTGTTTCAGCAGCAATAGTAAAGCTTTAGGCTATGTGGTAAGGCCCCATTAACTCCCGTCTTTTATCTACGATAAGGGAAAATCGATCCCCATAGGAATAAAATATCAAACCCACACTTAGCATTTTTTTTCAATTTATTTCAAAGAGGGAAATTCGGCCCTCATGTGGATTTAATTCCACCTTCATACTTGGCATTTTCATCTTGATATTGTTAAATTTATGAACCAGCATAATGTAAAACATCAAGATAACAGAACAACAAAAGACAAATAGAGTTATCTTGGGAAAAACCTTCCTCACCGAGGGAAACAACCCAGCCCACAAAAATAGATCCTTTATTAGAGTTCCAAAATTGATTACAAAATCTCAGTCTCCTTTAGATGACTTCAATAAACAATAATCATTCAATGATCATAAATAATCTTCAATATCAGAGAATCGATCACAACAGCATGAAACTCAAACTAATGTCAATATGAGAAAAACGTAAGCTAGAATGCTTATACACCAAGTCTCTTTCTATCTACAATATACTGATAAAATAAAGACTAACTCACAGCAGCACTCGCTATACGCAATAGCTCTCCAAAACAAAGATTTCAAAGCAACCATGCCAAGAATGAAGGAATATGATATAAAAGATATCGCGAAACATGAAAGAGAAAACATCCAAGAACTGTTACAAGGACTAATCGTCTTCGCCATAAAAGAAGACGCCAAGGAGAAATGAACCGATGAAGAGAGGAACTGGACGTTCTCATAAATACAATAAATAACATAAGGCAAAGCACGCCAAGTCAGCATAAGCAAGGAGTCCAGGTAATGAGAATTTGCACGCAGCTACATACTTCAACGTCATGATGCCAACAAGGCACAATGCTTCGACACGTGAAGTCGGAAATACTAAACACGATCAGGAGAAGCATATGCGCATGTAATGTCCCCAAATTTATAAAGAATAAATTAAATTAATTAATTAATTATTTGGTCCCAATTTAAAATAAATATTATTAAGGACCTTTAATTAATTAATAGAGGGTCGTTTTTATTTTAATTGTCCATAGGTGTTTGTCGTGTCAACACTTTTTGTAAACCCTCAGGAGCTTCTCCGAAGGGGTATATATGACCGGTTGTAGGTAGTTGTTTAGTATGTGTTTTGAATTCCTTTTTTTGTACTACGAATTCCAGTTGGAGTTCTTCTTCGCCATTTCGGAAGTGAGAGATCTTCCTTATTTGGCTTGTTGCAATTTCGGTGGGATTCAACCCTCACTCTACTCTACTTGTTCTTATTTCAGATCTGGAAAATCGGAGGTGCTATCATTATTTAATAATATTTACCTTGCAAATAAATTGTGTTAGTACTTCATTGTTCTACACTCAGTTGGCATGAAGACAAAGGACGGACCCTCTGACCGCACGACCTCAGACCGCATGCCCTCGGACCCTCGGACCGTACGCCCTCGAACCGCATGGACCGCACTCCCTTGGACCCTCAGACCGCACAGCCTCGGTCATCCTACCGCACAGACATGGATCCTCAGACCGCAAAGTGTCCAAACTTATCACATCTAAAACATTGGATCTTGGAAAAATCCTTCTTTTTCTTAGCATCAGGAGTCGAATCTGAATTCCTCTCTCTATACCTTTTCAAATTACCTCTTCTATTTTTGCCTTGGGAAGTATGGGCAGCAAGAACATGATCATCTTCATGATGATATTTGCGACCATTGTCTCTAGCCTCCATCAGCCCTCAATCTATTGAATTAGGAAGATCGTCTCTTCCACTAACACCTTGAATGAATGATTCCCAAGAGTGGTGAAGACCATTCATAGCAAGCATCACCAAATATTTATCAGCAAATGATTCACCAATAACACTTAGTTGATCTTTTAATTCAGTAATCTTTATAAAATATGAAACCATTGATTTTCCTCTAGCCATTTTAACATGAAGAAGTTGACGACGAAGGGCTAGAGCTCTACTAGTGTTGTTAAATTCATCCAGGTCCTTCAATGTCTGAAACATATCTTTAGTTGAATCCAACTTAGAGATAAGAGGAACAAGATGACCTTTAACTAAATCAATCAAAATCTTTTTGGCCATGATTTTGTTCTTTATCCATGTAGCTTTCTCAGCTTCTACAGAAGTTTCAAGTACATCAGAGTTAACAAGGTCAAGATCATTTTCCTCAAGAGAGATCAGAATTCTAAACTTCCATGAAGAAAAGTTTGAAGAGCCAACCAATCTATCTTCCACTTTCAAACCATTCACCATTGTTGGTAGCTGAATCAAAAATCACAGAAAGGAGCAAATGAAAAACAAGTACTTCTAGTTCTAGATCGATTCCTTAGACCCGCTCTGATACCATGTTAAATTTATGAACCAGAATAATGTAAAACATCAAGATAACAGAACAACAAAAGACAAATAGAGTTATCCTGGGAAAAACCCTCCTCGCCGAGGGAAACAACCCAGCCCACAAAAATAGATCCTTTATTAGAGTTCCAAAATTGATCACAAAATCTTGGTCTCTTTTAGATGACTTCAATAAACAATAATCATTCAATGATCAGAAATAATCTTCAATATCAGAAAATCAATCACAGCAGCATGAAACTCAAACTAATGTCAATATGAGAAATATGTAAGGTAGAATACTTATACACCAAGTATCTTTCTATCTACAATATACTAATAAAATAAAGACTAACTCACAACAGCACTCGCTATACGCAATAGCTCTCCAAAAAAATGATTTCGAAGCAAACACGCCAAGAATGAAGGAATGCGATATAAAAGATATCGCGAAACATGAAAGAGAAAACATCCAAAAACCATTAAAAAGACTTATCGTCTTCACCATAAAAGAAGACGCCAAGGAGAAATGAACCGATGAAGAGAGGAACTCGATGTTCGCATAAATACAATAAATAACGCAAGGCAAAGCACGCCAATTCAGCATAAGCAAGGAGTCCAGGTAATGAGAATCCAAACGCAGCTACATACTTCAACGTCACGATGCCAACAAGGCACGATGCTTCAACACATGAAGCCGGAAATGTTAAACACGATTAGGAGAAGCATATGCGCAAGAACACAATAGGTAAGAAATAACTCTCACGCAGCTACATACTTCAACAGATATATCCATAAGGGGGAAATTTGACCCCCATCTGGATTCCAATTCGCTTCCTTTTATTATCCGTAAGGTGAAAATCGACCCCTATAAGAATAATTAGAATTTCCATACTTAGCAATTTGTATTCATCCACAATAGCCTTCAAGGGGAAAATCAACCTCCATCTGGACTTGGGGAGATTCTATGTTCATCTGGACAAAGGGAAATTCTTCTTCCATCGGGATTTTCCTGGCCTTGGAGTTTAAAAATATTCTAAGTGTGGGATGGTGGAAAAATCATCCTCATCGGGACAAAGGGGAAAATCCATATCCATCTGAACAAGGTAAATCCCATAAAATTTTCTAAGTATAAAGTCCAAGGGGAAACTCAATGTGCATCTGGACATAGAACTTTGTTCCTTGTTCTTGATATCTAGAAGGGGAAATTCAACCTCCATCAGGACAAATTTGTCCAACACTTAATGTTTTCATCATAAATATCTCCTCAAGAGTGGAAAATTGACCTCCGTCTAGATTTTCATGATTTTTCAAGGGGAACTTCTTCATCCATCAAGAGTTTTTGTGCATTTTTGGAGGGGAAATTCTATTTCCATCCAGAATTTTTGCATTTTGGGAGGTTAAATTCTATTTCCATCTGGATTTTAAGCATTTTTATAAGGAAAAGTTGATTTTCATAAGGAGTTTTCACATCTTGAGTATGGAAAATCAATTTATATAAGGATTTTGAGGCCCTTACGCATAAAATATGCCTTCATAATATATTTTGGACTATTTGATTAGCCAAAATATTAATACACTTAGGAATTATATCTCAAGCCATTGCAACTTGTCTAAGTAGAAACTTAATCTAGACAACCTGACTACTCAACCACTCCTCAATCTTTTTTTGAGCTATGAACTACTACCCCAATTGCCAAAACCTAACAACCACGAGCTGAAAAGACAGGATCCCCATTTGCAATGGGGTGATGGTGTGTAGACCTCCCAACAAGTCCTTCAATAAACTACACATTACCCTTCTTGAAAAATAATATTCCAAGATAAGTTTGGGGATGCAAGACATGAGACAAAGTTGAATTAGGACAAGTTGTTGTATTATCATGGATGGGTGGACCAATATTAGACATCGGCCACTCATCAACATCATAATCACATGTTCGTATCACACTTATTTTATAAGAGCTATTGATTGTTTTGAAGAGCACAACGATGCAAACTTCAAATTTCATATTTTTCAGAGATGCCATAGAGAAGGTCGGGGCCTCAAATGTTGTAAAGGTGGTCACTGATTTAGAATGTGTGTGCAAATTAGTTGGCATGATGGTAGAGAATGCTTACAAGCACATCTTTTTGACCCATGTGTTTATACAATGAAAAACATTATTGACAAGATAGATTGGACGCAGCAAGAGGTGGCAAAAGCTAAAGATATTCAGATGTTCATTGGAAAACCACGACACCTCACTCTCTTCAGGACTTCTACAAGAAAGGAAATCCTCGAACTTATGGATAAGTAGTACGCCAGTTATTTCATTTTCTTAGAGAGGATGCTTCAGGTGTAGGAGGTTATACAGATGATGATGGTCAATTCAAACTAGAGTAGATGGTTAGCTGCAAACAGTCTGTAACAAAAAAATATTAAACAGAAAATCATTAATTATGATAAGTGGTCTATTGTGAGGTAAGAAATTGCTGATTTTTAATAACTTGCTGATTCTATTATTTAATTAATAATTTGATTGCTGATTTTATTATTAAATTTCTGATTCTAATTTTCAAACTTCTCTTTTTAGAAATTCTTGTTTGCAGATATGTTTGCTCCTTCATCTCACCCATTGTAGATGTTGTTAGACATGTTGATATGAACTCTCCTAGTCTTGGAGAGATTTATGAGAAATTTGACGGCATGCTTGGGAAAATGAAGCAAGCAATTTATAACAAGGATCCAAATTTGGGAGTATATGAGAAACATGTTAGGCCCATTGTTATGTGGTAGTGGAACATCATGAATACCCTAGTTCAAATGCAATACTTTCCTCTGAATCCCAAATGGTATGCACCAAAGGTTGATAGGTTTCCTCCTTGTTATGATGAAGAGGTAAAAGAAATATGTCTACAAGTGAGTGGAGTATACTTCATTGCAAAGACTTGGAATGCTCTGAAAATACTTTCAAAACATCTCCCATGCTGAAAACAATCTAGCATACCAACAATAAGGGGGTTCACAAGATCTTCAATCAAATCTCCCCCTCAAACATTGCTCTATGTTTAGTTTTTTAAGGAAACATCTGCAGCACCATGAGGTACAAAATCATCCTTTGCCTTGCCTTCTTCACTCTCCTTAGATTTCTTCACCCATGTCTTCCACATCTTCTCCTTTTCCTCTTTTACATCAATTTTCTTCATAGGAGCAAAGATCCTCTCATTCTTTCCCTGCAGAACCTAGAAATCTATCCCCATTTTTGCAACTCTGACATGAACCATGTGGCAAGCCACTTCCATTTCTTCTAACATTAGATCTACAATCATCATCTTTGTGCCCAAATTTGTTGCATGCATAATAGTAACAATTGAAAGATTGAACATTCCTACCATTGTTTACATTCATAAATCCATTCCTCATCATCCTACTTCTACACTCATTTGCTTCATCTCCAAACTTATTGCAAGCATATCATTGACCATTGAATGGTTGAGATCTAATCTGACTTCTACGTTCACTAGCTCTATGTCCATATTTGTTGCATGAGAAACAATTACCATTGAAAGATGGACAATACTTGGGTTGAGCATGAGCAAACTTCTTTAAGTTCTTGTTCTGAACTGGAGTGAAATCCCTTTGATCTTCATTAGTCTTCTTGGACTCATCCTTGACCTTTTCCTTGTCTTTGTCATCCTTTTTGAGAGTCTTACAACTTTCTCCTTTATCAAAACCAAGACCACCTTTGTCCTTAGATGGTTTCTGAAAGCCTAGCATCTCATCATGAAGATCATTGCCACTTTTGAGCTCCAAATTCTTGTCAATCTATTCTTTTGCATCTTTCAATTCCTTCCTCAAGTCGATAACTTCTTCTTCAAGCTTAGTGCACTCTCCAGATTCAATATGAAGCTTTGTTTCAAGACTATCAGCGGTTTTCTTTCCTTCTTTAACTTGAGTCGTCAGATGGACAATGTATTATTCTGCTTTCTTGAACTTTTCTTGATATTCTTCCAAATTAGAAAAGGGCAAGTCTAGATTCTCCTTCAAGATCTACAACCGCATCAATGTCCCATCCTTGTGGTTCCATAGCTTCCAAATCCTATTATGATTCAAATTCAAACATAGTGTTCAAATCCCATATCTTCCTCAATTGTTAGACTACTACTTCAGGAACCTCGCTCTAATACGAATTGTTGAACACTTTCGAATGTTGAGGGAAGGGCAGGGGGTGAATCAGCATGTATTAAAACTTCTTAACCATTCATTATATTCATCATATGTGCAAAATTAAAGAACAGAAACAAAACAAGTAACACACAAAGACACCATGATTTTTACGTGGAAAACTCAGTGTGGGAAAAACCACGGTGACAACTATCCGACTATATGAAAAACTAATTACAAATTTTTAAGCTCTTGGCGAAGGAAGCTAGTTGCTCCTGATTTGACTTGTTGGCTAAGATGCACAACCTTAGGGCAAGATACAATGGACTTGCAGACACTGAAGATAACTTCTTCGGGGCAAGATACAATATGTTTTGTTTATAAGAAAATATGATGGTTGAACTGAAGTGAAATGCATTCTCTGAAATGCATGATGGTTCACAATTCTAAACATCTGAAACTGATTCCATTACTGCTCATCTACACATGCGGACCTTTGCACTTACATTACAAACCATACGCCCCTACTTATCCAGCACATTACCATCCTTAAATTGATCTCCTTATATATCATCCGCAACAATTAATAACATCAATTAGGTCAACCTAATTAGATGTAATGTGTAGAACATAAACACTCGACCCAAAATACCTTCTCCAATGCAATGTGGAAGGAAAACAAAACGTGTGAGGCATCACACTATGTCGGCACACCTTCATATTACACAAAATCATCGCCTTCAACTCTGCATGCTACCACACAGACCCAAACTAATCAAGTCGGCTCTAAAAGATAGAACCAGTAATGCAAGCAAACCAAACAAACTTAAAGATGATGCAGACCTCCATAACACCTGTGAAGCACAACATAGCATCATTTGACATCCATAAAGATCATTTGAGAACCACAACCCAAAATAGTCAAAGGTAGAGGAAAGCAAGGCATTCCAACAATCAGGTACACTAACAGCACAAACTAACACTAAGAACATCACAAAACTACTGTGGAAAGAATTAAAACTTGAAACTTAAAAAAAAAATTCCTTTTGTATCTGCCAAGATCATACTAGAACTGCAAACCAAGATGATTCAATGTGGAACAATGCGGAACATATTACTGATACTTTACCTATCATATAATGTTCACCAGAACAATCATACTTAGCCAAATTCTAACGCGGACACAAGAACACCACTTCAATACTACGAAATAGACATAAATCACCCAGATGCTAATTTTCTAATCATCACCAGCAATCTCTATATCAATTTCAACACTTATGAAACATCCTAATACACCAGCATTCCAAAACCAGCAAGAACACAACTAAACACATACTTCTGAACCTTAGTTGACATCAATGAAAACATGTTTAACATCAATGACAAAACTCACTCAGATTTGCAACATAAACTCTATGCTTAACTTAGTTTCCATTTTGTTATCTCCAATTTTGAATTCACAAAATTAGAGCAACCCCTACGAATTTAGAGCTACAATTGTAGTTTTAATCTCTAAGACACGCTTACGAGGTCAAAACTCATAAGCATTAAATCATGTATGGCCTTGGTCATAGTTCTTCGTCTTTATTTTGTCAGTTTTCAAGTTTTTAAGATAGTTTTCCTTGGTTTGGTTAGTAATTTCCGGTTTTGATTGCATGATTTCAAGTTGGCAATTACAAATGGTTTCAAATTTACTCCAAATTCGGGTTTTCAAAAGGTTATTACAAGTTCGTAAATACAAGCAAAGATATTAAAGGCATATAAATTATAAACTGGCAAATCCAGTTATGAAACCTGAAATGCAAGTTGCAATCAGTTTTAAAATATTTGCCTTTTCAATAATACTTGTAAAGTGAACCTTGAAACCTGAATTGGGCACTTTCAGTCTTTTTGTTTTGTTATAAAAACTTGTAAGTCAGCTCTTAAAGCCCGAAATACAGGTTTCTCATCTTAAATAACTTTCAAATAACTTGTAATTTGCATTTTAAACACTAAAATGCCTTCTTTAGTGCCTTTTTGTGAAATCAATAACTTGAAAGTCAGCTTTCTACACCCATATTCCATTTTTTTAATAAAAAGATCTTGTAACTTGTCATTTGTAACCCGACATATGCTTTGACCTTATGTTTTCGGGCTATGAGTTTCGAGATACAAGTTAAGAGGGTTTTGTAAATGCATGCTTCGGGGGATATGAGACCCGAAATACATTTTCTTGGTCATTTCCGGGCCTCGTTGTAGAAGATACAAGTTTGGAGTCCAAAAAAGACTTGTATCGTGAGACCTAAAACCCGAGCATGCAGTTGTTAAGTTGTTTTTACCCTTCAAAGCTCGCAATTTGGTCACTGCAAATTCACCAATTGTCCTCCATAACGCGTCCAGAACTGTAGTTAGCATTCAAGATTAGTCGTTGATGTCAAACGAGATTGTTTTACCTCTAAATGGTTTTATAAGTTCATATTTCAAGCTCTGAGATTTATCTTGTGCCCTTACGCTGGGATTTGGAGGCGTTTTGTACCCTTTTAAGACGTTTTTTGCAGAACATTGATGACATTTTAGCAAACGTTTTGACTTTTTGTTTACCCTTTTTTCCAAGTATGCATTTTTTCTTGGTTTTTATTTAGGAATTGTAGTGTTTTTGCAGTTAAAAACACATAATCTTTCTTTAGCTTTCTTGTTTTTAGTTTTGAAATCAATGCATTTTACTTGTTTTTAGTCATTTTTATATAGGGTTGCTAGTTTTCCATTGGTAAGAAAAGAACTCTTCAGTTCATGGTGTTTTGTTCAACCCTTTCTCAAATGCGTATAGTCCTTCTCATTTGTTTCTACAAAAATAAGCGTTTTTGCCCTACATCACCGTCTTTGTAAAATGTCCAGATTTTCTTGCAAGTTAATAATGCAAGCAATAAATTTGTTTGATGGAACAAACAATGTGATCTTCCATTTTTGGGTTTCAAGAGAGGTTTTGCAAATCTCGAGTGATTACAGCTAGCTCTTCCCCTCACTTGTAAGTTGCATTTCCAAAACTTACATATATGTGTATCAAGCACCCCTCAATGTTGCAAGTTCGTGTTGCAAGTTGAATAATGGTTCTTCCCAAACTTTTGTTGTCCTCTAAGACCCAAATTATGCATCATTTTGATAATTTTGGGTTTTGGAAACATCATTGCAAACTTCTACCACAATAATAGAAGGTTCTTCCCAAACTTGTAATAGATCTTACAAAACCCGAATTTGGCCTTATAAGGCATATTTTACACTTGTAATGTAAAATATAAGGTACTTCCCTCCACTTGCAGTTGATCTTCCAAAACCGAAGTGAAAGTTAAAATGCATTGAAAATCACTTGAAATCAGGTCTTTGAGACCTGATTACAATTGCAAGTTGGCTTACTTCCCATGTATATGTAGAGTACAAGTGTACAACAATATCTTCCCATTTGCGAATGTTTTTCCCATTTTTTTCCCAACTTGCAATGCACTTCCCATTTCTTTTAAAGTCATTCCCATTCTTGTTCTTTCGAGTTTGTTCTTCCCCATTTCCTTTGCTCATGTTCTTCCCACATGAGGCTTCTGTTTTGCAACCTTCTCTTGAAGAATGTTCCATGGCTTCCGCTATAGCACAAGATGATGTTCTAATGCTCTAGGGTTTTCATCGCAGCCTTGCAGCTTCTTGTTCAATGTCGGAAGAGTCAGTGTCTCCCACCAACAAGAAGATGAAATTCAAATATCACAAGTATCAGAATGCAGTTGCACCTACTCAAGTGACCTCTCCCATTGATGAGATCAGAGATACAAAGATCAGACATGTTGATATGTCTAAATTTCTTAAGAGGACAGTTACAAATGCACAGGGTCATGATATGCAGTTTCTTTTGAAGAGTCATATACATTTGGTATCTACCTTTCAAGTGGCTGCCCTAGAAGCTGAGTTTGTCCTTGCTTGTGCATCTTACTTTGACAAAGAGACGGGAACCATCAAGGATGCAGATGGAAAAATCATTATCTAGTTGGATGCGGAAACCATTGACAAAATTTTGAAGGTTCTCGTTGCCCCAGTATATGAAGACATAACAGTGGAGAAGGCTCTTGATCATTATAACTGGAAAACCAAGGAATGCATAAAGCACATCAATGAAAACTGGCTTCTGCAAAAAAGAAATTGTCAATCCCGATGGCCCAATCTATACCGCAGTGACTTCAAAGAGGAAATTAATGACATAATCGCCCTCTTGAGTCGAATCATGGGTTTGAGGGAATCTAATGTTTTTGAGACATGGATGTATAGATACATCGTGTTAATGACAGAGAAATAGCAACGAATCTTTTGGGTTGAGGCAATTAGTGCCACCTTGTGTGAGCAGCTTTCACAGGTTCCTACAACTCTCACATTCTACATGAATTCCTATCTGGTATGCATAGCAGCGTCACTACGGCCTTTTCCAGGTCTTTCTATCAGGGGTGAAAAATCATTAGTACCAGTATGGGAATACTATCAATAGCTGACTCTAAGCCCAATTGGATTCACTACAAGAGAGTACAAGATGCTTGCTTTGGGCATTTCATGTGTTTATTTGATAAAGCACTTGAGAAAAGAAGAGTGTCTGATGCAGCTTGGAAAAAAGTGAATGAATACAGATCCCTCTTTCTTCAGTTTCCTACCTTCACATATATGAGAGTTGGTTATATTGATGACCACCCCTACATGCTTCCTCGGTATCCTAACAGGATTATTCTCAAGCAATTGGTAAGGCAATCGATGGTTGTTCATGCATATCAGTTAGCCCAACATAAGTCGGAGATTAACATATCTACTCACAAGCCACTGCAGATTGGAAGGTATTCCTTGATAACTAAAGTAAGAGCCAAGGCCATGGAAACAGAGCTGCAGGAGATCAAACTAAAAAAATCAAGGAAAGGAGAGATTTTGATTATAGGGATATGAAAGATAAAATCAAAAGGTCTTTTACTCATGTTCATCACCTTGAAGACATTTGGATTGATCTTTTTACAGAGGATGACATCAGGCGGATGGATTATGGTAGACTCACCTTGGAGCAAATCATAGACCTTAACTTGACCAAAATCCCAGAAGGCATGGTGGATGACGGAGAGATCCTTGATCTAGAATATGTAGAGCAAAGTATTGCAGATCTCTCTATTCCACCAGTCCAATGGTCACACAGAGAGTAAATGTCAATCTATGACAAATTTCAGTCCATTTTATCCAACACCAATGCTTGGTTAAAGAGCAAACGTGTCAAAACAATAAAGCTTCAAGCTAGATCAGGTAATGATACAACAGGGCTAGTTGCACGTAAGTCTGAAATAAGGGAAAATACTAAAGAAGGTGCCTCTTCTTCTGGAACCAGACTTAAGCTCAAGGTAAGAAGGGTTGTGAATGTATCTCCAGAGGAGATATCAGAGAAAGGAAAGGGAAAGCAGCAAGAGAAAATACAAATTGTTGAAACTAAGGAGGAACCCCAAGAAGAAAATGTTCCAGAGATTCTTCCCACAGTGGTTACAGAAGCTGCTCCCGTGGTTCATTCTCAGCCATCTATTCTTTCTATGGATGTTCCTATGTCTCCCATAGACACTGATAGTGATTCATTTTCTGCGGTCTATGTTACACCTGTAGCTCTAAGTGTAACTATTGTTTCTTCATCAACCACTGAATCCCCTCTTGAAAGTCCTCATGGCAACCTAGAGAATGTTTTCGACTCATATTCTACATATCCTAATTTGTCAAATGTGTTAGTGCTTCTGCTTGATAACTCCATTATGAGCTTTGATAGATTCATGACAGAGGCAGCTAAAAGTATGTCATCCATGCAAAATCTTATGGCTATCCAAACCAAAGCACCACTGATAGTAACAATCGTGGTACAGTCTTAGGCTAATCCTACACAGGCTGCAGTTGTTATGTTTGAAGCATGTTTTTCAAATCTACCCCCGTGGCTGAGTTCAGTCACTCCTAACAGGAAGAAACAGGGAAGCCTCTTCTAATGTGCTTGACTTTCAGCAGCTTAATAAATCTAAACCAAAAGCTACTAAGAAAGCCAAGACAGCGTCAAGGGTGATTGTGGACAAAAGCCGAATGAAATATGTTGCGATTACAGAACCTTTCACTGATAAGTTGCCAGAAGAAATGTGGATGGCTGATTAGCGGTTTACAAGAGTGGAATGGGGAAGCAGACTTCTACTGGATTGAAGAATGATGCACAAAACTCTATGGCAATGTTGGCCCAAGGTTATCATGAACTCTAGGTGAAGAAAGAAAAACCCAAGGAGGAGAAAGCACAGCTTATTGTATTGTGTGACAGACCTCGATGAATCCTATTTGTATAACATCGACCAAGTTACTCATAATAAATAATCCTGAGATTTACTATATTTTTATAAAACATATAATCAATCTCCAAATATACAAAAACATTAGTTAAAACATTATAATAAATGATGCATTAAAATATGATATATTAATACATATATTAATAATTAATATCTATATCAATATTTAAATATTAATATAAATATTAATGATTAAATATAAATTAATATATTAATAATAACATACATATTAATATAAATATATTAAAGATTAAATATATATTAATATATTAATAAAAATATACATATTAATATATTAACATACATATTACTATATTAATATATATATTACTTATTAATATATAAGTTAGAACAATTATTAAAAAAACAATAATAATAATAAATGTATATTAAATGAGAACCCCGTGAGACTTAAGGTCGCAGCCCTGAGAACTGCGGCTATAGTCGCAACCTTAGAGGCTGCGACTAGAGTCACAACCCTCAGGTTGTGACAAGACACACACCGTGGGTGAGGTTGTGACTCCCCTCCCCACGGGGGAAAGAAATATATGCAAACAAAAGTAAAACAACGATTGGGGGGGCAGAAGGAGAGATTCAAAGACAAAGAATATGCTCAGTCAACAACAAAAAAACATTTAATATTTCTTTGGTATTTTTGCAAGGAGAACACAATAGATATATTCAAAGAAAAGAATATATATATCTGCAGACAAGATAAATATTATAGCTGGGAATATATATATATATATATATATATATATATATATATTCAGAATTTGAAAATAATTGACATTTTATATATCATTACAAATATACAGGTATGATTAATAATTAAAGAAATTAATCCTTTTTCATACAAATAGTATTTTAAAATTAAGTTATAATGTTAATAATGTTAAGGGATTTATTATTCATTATTATGATGTAAGCCCTCTGTAAACTTGGAATCATAAATCTTATATTCGTTATGAAATCCAAGTTGCATAGGGGGTGATATAAGGACAACTGGAAATTGATATAATTCCACTGTCAAATTAAAGGAGGATTCAGTCCTCATTAAGCCAGTATATACTGATGACCAACATATGCATATGTGATTAAACCTTGGATAGGGGATGTCTCTTCCAAGAAGAGGAATGGACCTAATAATGGTCAGCCTACATGACCTAAGGGATGCGCTCCAGTGGACGACGACAAGAAAAACCAAAGGCTCGCTTTAGAATGAGATAATTCAAACCCAGAGGGTTCTAATCAAAGGTTATGAGCCCGACCTAGCAGACTTCTCAGGGAGGGTTAAGAAAAGGGTAGATAGTTAGATAGATTCTTATAACATGTTTATATGTTTGCAAAAAAGTGTTTTTTTTTCTTTTCTAACATATTTTTGCAGGTTCACTCAATAAAGAACTTACTCGAGATAGAGGGGATATTACAATGGTATCAGAGCATAATCATGTACTCCTGTGGAAGACAGTTTATGATAACGTATAGCCAAAAGAAAGGCAAGAAAGCTAAGGCCGAACAGTTGACAAACGAACTAAGGAATTTTATGGAACAAACAAATCAAACTCTTATGAGTCAAAATGAGAGAATGGAAAGGACCAATCAAGCACTCTTACAAGCATTACAAAATATGGGGAACTCAATCAATAACCTCAAGAGTAACCCCACCCAAGGGAAGGATGCAAGTACCCACCATTCAGAAAATAATGAGTCATCCTCATCTAGAATTCCCAAACCACCTTTCTTTACCTAGGGAAGAATTGCTAAGGGAAGAAGAGGGAGTAGATCAACCCACCAACCATGCCGTGAAAAATGCTAGAGCCTATGCTAATCTCGAACCCGAGATTAGGGAGCTCAAAATTTGGAGGATTTTGTGAGAATCAGAAACATGATACCCCTATGTAAGAACCCTTCACCGGCTCTAACTGCTGAACTGTTTTTCCTTTGAATGTTTTATGATTTTTTTGTGCTTTTGCAAGGGTTTTGAATGAAAAAGAAAATAGATACAAATCTGAAATAAAATACTGAAAAGATAATCTAGCTTCTGCTGCAAATTTATTATTCTTCAATATGCAATGCCAAGTACAAGAAGATTGTTCCGGAATCCAAACATAACCAACAATGAGTTTTACAAGCATAAAGACCTGAATTTTTTTTCCAGAAGAAATCACACTAAACCAGCCAATGCGTTTTTAGCATGAATGGCGTCTTTTTCTGTATTCCCAGCCACGCCTGCAAGTCTCTGAAATGTTGTAACTAACCAACACCTGTATTCTGATCCCGATGTAGCTTATGAGCTTGTGCTGCAACTATTGAAATCATAGATTGAAATATTGCAGATATCTCTGCGATAAGTTCACTTATCGCGAGAAGTTTTGTGACGCGAGAAGTTCTACGACGCGAGAAGTTACGTAAATTCCAAAATATCGCTGATAAGTTCCAAAATATCGCAGATAAATTGCCAAAATATTGCAGATAAGTTGCTAAAATATCGCAATAAGTCAGAAACTTATCGGCCGCAGACGCATATAGACAATGACAACCCAAAAAAGGCCCAAAAATATTTTTTTTGATTGCAAAAACAGGTTTGGAGAGGACAGAAAGGGTTTGGAGAAGGGAGGTCATTTGCAGTGTTCTAGAGTGATTTCTTGTGGATTTGAAGTGGATTCAAAAAGATTCTTCAAGCAAAAAAATCTTCGATATTTTCCCGATAAGTTTTCGACATATCTCCGATATTTCCCGATATATTTTTTGTTGCACTTGGCGATAAGTTGCCGATAGCGATATTTTGAACTATGGTTGAAACCCTATGCTAAAGTGCAAATAGAATCTCTGAATGAGACTCCCTCTAATTATCAAATTCACCAGGTATTTCACTGGCTCAAATGACGAACACACAGAAGAAACTACGTTCTCCAATGGCTGAACTATCAAACCCTTCTCAGAGCTCAAGAGGAAACAAATTCTAATTCTTCAAAATTGAAAATGGATGCCTTCTCAACTCACGCCAAGGCCTTTTATTTCCTCCAAGTCCAAAATCACACCAAAAAAGCAAGCTTGTGATTTTTTTCCATATAATTCACTTCTAATGTAATAAACATAAAAAGTGACATTTAATTAATTAATTTGGGCTTAGGAAACATGCCCACAAATTAATAAACAATCTTGGCCCCCTTTTATGTGTTAAGGAAATTGGATCAGAAGATATTAATATATAAATATATAATGTATAGTTGATATTCGCTGATCAATGCAATTGCCGTTGTGATTGATTGATTGACCAACGAAGATCAACTATATATATTAAGTTGAATCGATGTAAATGTCAACAGTCACGTCTTTTATGAATACCGACTATTTCCTAACAAACGACATAATACTATAGTCGCTGTTTTATATAACCTGTCGGCTTTAACTAATTATAATAGGAATGTCACGATAGTTATCGTGACTGTTATACATGAACAGTCACGATAATACCGTGACTATTTATGTATAACAATCACGATAGTATCGTGATACATAGTTAACCAAGTTATGATTATTCCATTCGAATAATATTTAGTATTTATATATATTATGATATATATATATATATATATATAACATAATTAATGATTGATATATTATATTAGTATATATTATATATTTAATTTAATATATATATACTATAACTCATTATATATATATATATATATATAAAATAGTTTTACGTCATTTTCGTAAACACGAACGAACATATTTTAACACTCCCTCTTGAGAGAGAGTTTACCAAGTTTGTAGAATTTTCACATCATAATATATGACTCAATTCAAAATGTCATATCAT